>JAAAKQ030206558.1:0-17684 GCA_010016005.3 Zanna intricata | reverse complement strand
TTCTAATTTAAATTAAAAATTTATATACCAAATTTACAATCTGTAATAAAAAAAATATATATATATTTTATCTTTATCTATTAATTCTTCATTTTCAGTAGTTTGTCTTATGGCAAGGCAAATATCTGGTAGACATTATCATTAAATAATCATTTTCATTATCAATAAAATAAAAATCGTTAAATTTAGATTTGAATTAGGGTTTCAAGAATTAGAGTCTGACTTTAACGAAAGCATACAAATTAAGCCGAAATCTTTCGCCATTTGATACTCGCTAACAAAATGTTCCCAAACTTTTGTTCATAAATAAACTTACTTCTTTATTTTTACCATATACATGTCATGAAAGTCTGTTAAACTCTTTGTTAAATCACCTTGTATTTTGATCTAAAACCCTTTATTTTAAGATTATACGAAAGAATTAAATTTAAGATTTTAGGATAAATTAACTTTTCAGAAAATTCAATTCATCAGTCATAAATTTAAACAAACAAATTTTACAAAAATATTAAAAAGAAAATCGCCCAACTACGGTTACAAGTGACGATAACATTTAATGCGTGTAACGGTATTAAAAGACAGACGAGTGACGAATTGGTAAATGATCTACAAATTAGTCACGGATCTACCTATGAAATCATCCATAATATAATTAACTTTTATATAGTTTGTGCAAAGCGAATCCCAAAACGACTACTAATGCGGCATAAATAAATGTGCTACTACCAACAAATTTTGGCACATTTATAGAGTGCCAAAGTTTTTAGTGATATGGTAATGAAGGCGATGCTCTCTTGAAAAGAATGATCATTAGTAATGTTGAAATATGGACATAACATTCCGAGCTGGAGTATAAACAGCAGAATATAGAGTGAAATTACTCACAATCTCCTTCAGAGAAATAGTTCAAAAGCCAACCGTCTTACAGGAAAATTGATGTTAACAGGTTTTTTTTTGGTTGTTATAAATTTCATTACTAGAATTGTTTAATAATGGTTTAGAAGCCACTTTTCTAATGGAAACGGACTCAACAGCACAACTGTACTCATTAAAATAAACTGCTTATTGAGAACGTGAAGGCGAAAATTTGAAACAAGGGCTGAATAAAACTGTCAAATACCGTTTTTTTTTTTTTTATTACAAGACATTCCCCGACGACATAGTGCTGCTAACATAGTTGAAACGCGCCAAAAAACAAAATTTGAGACGTAGGTTCACTTTGTATAATCCTTATCTTTACCTATTAGATTACCATTTTTTGGTCAAAAAAAGGTATAATCTATAACAGAGGTTCCCAATCTCTTTCGGTTTGCGGCTCCCTAAATGATCGGATTTTTTCCGCGGCGCCCTTAATACATTACATTTTTTTCTAAATTTTTTACTTTCTTGAAAAATTGGAAAACTTTCCTTTTTAAAAGCGATTACCCATTTAACAGCGAAAAATTAAAAACAGATACTTACTACTTTCCTTGGGATAATATAAAATATTTAATTTCAACTCTTTTAGTAATATCCATATTGATACTGGACACCACCATGTGGTTAGGTTAGTTGAAAAATAAATTATACACGAATTTTAAATTCACAAATTTACAAACATCCATTGATGGTTAAAATTATTAATGGGATGTATATACGATTGTTGGCGCAAAAATTCGAGAACTGGAAATTCCAAGAAAATTGCCGAATTGTTTAATTGAATATTTCGCGGCATCCTTATGAAGGCACCGCGGCACCCCTGGGAACCGCGGCGCACACTTTGGAAATCACTGATCTATAAGATATTAAGAGGCCATCGATTCAGTTCTGATTAAGAAATAAAGAAAGTAGCTTGTTGTTCAACCAAGTTTTTTTCAAGGTTTAAAAAACTTGTGAAATGATAGAAGAATTATTTTAAAAAGCAAGGGGAATACGATAAAATATGTCGTTAAAAGTTTTTTAAATTATTTTTATTTTATTGAAATAAAAACTTATAACTGCATTGCGGGTATTTATTGACTCACCCTCGTTATATATATATATATATATATATATACAAAGTTTAAAATAATTATGTAATGCAAATAGAGTAATTAGTTAATCCATAACTCTTTATGTCAACTTAATTATTAATACTAATTTACTACTACTACTACTACTACTGTATTTATTGCTTTAAGTAAAAAAAACGTAATTTAAACATTAAAAATAACATTTTATATATATATATATATATATATATATATATATATATATATTAAATGCAAGTATACAAGTAACAATGGAAAAAATAATGTAATATCCAGCAATGCATTATAGATAGAAATCTTCTTTCAGTTTATATAAATGAGATAAGATATTATACAAAATAATCCTTAGTACTTTCCAACATAATACAGAATAAACTTAAACTATGGTTCGCGTGTCAAACCATACAAGTTTTTATTCAAAAAGAAAGACAAAGAAAGCAAAACTAATCTTACTTCTGCATATGTATGTTAATGTGTATATTATATATACTCGTATATGTTGAAGATAGTGAATAAATAATATAACCTGAGGCATAAAAGGAATATTTTTTTTTTTACTACGATAAAAAAAATAATCTCAAATTAGAAATAATTTAATAATATAAAACTTGTTTAATAAATATGATAATACATAGTGTGAAAATTATAATAATATTCAAATTATTATATAATAATAAAAATATTAATGTTAAAAAAACACAGTTAGCATATTAATACTATTTTAAAAATATATTTCTTTTATTAGAAGACTCTTCAACCAAAAAAGCTTATTAAAATTATTGAAATAAATGTAAAGGTTGGCTCAAAAAATAATCAAACATTTTTTTTTTTTAGTAATAATTATTTAGGTTAATATATTAATGTGTTTTATGTTGGCAGAAATGACAGTAGTTCGTAAATATTAGTACTTCTCTTTCCAAGTACGTTGTTTGAGTATCGTTCCACGATGACTGATAAAAAAAGACTTGACTGTTGAACATCGCGTAAAGACTTTGTTGTTTTTTAATTAAACGAAATGTGTGAGCTTACACAAAGTCAGTTTCGTGTTCAGTTTCAAACTTGGTGGTCGTCCTTGTTTAAAACAATATGTAGACTACGAAAATTTTATTAGTGATGGTTCAGTTATTTGAGAGTAAGAGCGAACAGCCAGCTAATATTTGTCCTACACAGAATGACGAAACTGCAGAGCAGCGTTGCTGAGGAGTACGGGCAAATCAACAAGGAAAGCAACAGCACAACTTGGGATTTTTAGATGATCTGTACAGCGAATTTTAAAAACCGATTTGAATTTATATCCGCACAAAATAACAGGGTTGCCTAAATTAATGGTTGACAGCAAACATCAAAGAATGGCATTCGCTGAACGGCCTATAAACCAAGACGTAATGTTGAAATTATGTTTAGTTTTCATATGAGGCACATTTTTACTTATACAGAGTTCTTGATAAACAAAATTTTTATCAAGATTTCATTTTTGGGCTTCCGAAAATCCACACGTGTTTCATGAAAAGATGCATCACGCTCCAAGAATTACTGTATGAGCCGCTTCTCAAGTCATGAGGTAATAGCCATGTTTTTTTTTTTTTGAACAGATAGTGAACAGTGTTCTAAACATGCTGCAAAATAATTTTGTTCCTCAGCTTCTTGCTAAAGGGTTTCAATTGAATGAGTGGTTCATGCGGGATGGTGCCATACCATCATACACAGCTAATGTTGTTTTAGACTTTCTCCATGAAACGTTTAACGCAAATCTCACTTCTAACCGATTTCTTAATCTTTTGCTTAGTCTTAACTAAACTTACTAACTTTAATGTCTTATCTTATAAAATAAAAAAATTTAAAACCCACCTTCAAAAATTTCAAAATTTTGGCCATCTTAATTTTTTTATTTTCAATATCTTTGTAATTATTCGTTTTATAAAATTTACACTTATTACACAAAATTTATTAAGCATTTTATTTTGAACAAAATAGACACCTCATTTGTAAAAATCCGTTCACAAACAATCGAGTTATTATAGACAATTAACTCGGTAGTACGCTTTTGCATCGTAATACAAGGTGATAATTTTTTATCATTATTAATTCACTATTGTTATTTATTATTAGATTTTTGGTGGAGGAAATAAAAACAAGCAAAAAATTATCAGCTTTTATTACGCTGCACAAGCGTACTTCCGGGTTAATTGTAAGCAATAACTCAATTGTTTGCATATATATATATATATATATATATATATAGAAAAAAAGAAAGAGAAAGAGAGAGAATATGATAAAGTTTTAATAAAGATAACAAAGGTAATACGGCCCTTACAAACTCTACATTTTAACAATTATAATATTAAATCTATTAGAGTCTCCTTTATCTCAGATTTCAAATATCATATCATACTGATATATATTAAATACACTCTTATCCTTTGCATTGTTTTGATAATACAAGGAAATTATTTTTGATTCTCATCCATGGTGTGCAATGTGCAATTCTCATCCATTCTCACAGACCTTGTCAGAACAGCACCAGCACAGAAGTGCGTACGAGTGCAATCACAAACACACGCGCGCGCACATAGAGCGAACACCAATATAGTATAAATTAGAAATTGTGAAATTACACGTCCGTAATTTTGCCCCCAACTCAGTGGAGTTTCATCTTCTAAAATTACATAGTAATTTCAAGCTAGACTAAGATCAAGGTGAACAATGAAATGAAACGACCGGCTGATTTCACAACCGGATGTTATTTTCGTAATAAGTATCACTCTCACAGGAGAGGGAGATATTACTCATTAAAAAAAAATCGGTGAATAAAAACATTTTAACTTGAAATATACGTAATAGATTACTCGTAAATAAAACAAAAATCATATTATAAAAATCATACAAAATAAATTAATGAAATGAAAAAATGTACAAAATAAACATGAATGTCAAACAATTAAAACTTTTTTAAGCAAGAAAAACAAACCTAAGTAAACAAAAATCTACCGTCACTTCTTTTAATTAGTAATTAAATACTTATTTGTTGTAAGAAGAAACATTCAGAAATTTTTCCGGTGTTTTTTTTTAAATTTTTTAAGAGTAATATAGAAAAAGGAGGCAAACATAACATTCTCTTTGTACCTGTAAATATATAGAACCTACTATTTCTAAATTCACAAACTGACACATATCAAGTCAAGAAAGAATAAGTGTACTGCTGCAAGGCTAACAGAAAAACTGGTCAGAAAGAATTTGGAAGAATTTAGTAATTCTTAGTAAATTCTTACTGAATTTAGTAAATTTAGTAAATTTTTACTGAATTTAGTAATTCTTACTAAAAGAAAATTTAATAAGAAAAATGTTAAAACGATTTGAACAGAATAAATATCACGCCACATAAAATAATTGAACAAATAAAGCGGTTTTTAAATCATATTAATACAAATTGTATTACTAGTACATAAAAATAATAATTATTAAACGAAATATTGAAAATACATAAAAATAATAAATAAATTAAATTATTTACATTTTATCCACCGATATCGTAGCGGAATGTTAGCGTCTCTGCATTTCATCCGGAGATCCGAGTTCGAATCCCAGTCAGGTTTAACATTTTTCATATGCTAAATATGAAAAATTCAATTTTTCATATGCCATTTCCATTTCTAACGCACAAGCTTCAAGCTTAGAAAATCATTAAAAAATAACCCTCCCCCCCAAAAAAAAATAATAATTTTGAAAAGGCATTGCTTTTTTATATGAGGAAGAATTTGTAAAACTCGTCATTACATGATAAATATCTCGGCTCCACGAAAAACCAGCTATCTAATAGGAAATAATCTTTGGTAAGGTCTATAGCCAAAACTATCTAAATAATACATATCATATACATCGAGGATATGCGCCACTTTTAAGTGGACTACCTTATTACGGATCCAGTTGGGTAATTAGCCAAACACAAAGGTAAAACATCAAGAAAAAATAAGGAAAGTAATAGATATTCATAAAGGAACGCTCTATCCAGACAGGGGTTTGCGTAACAAAACAAATAACCCAACCCAAAAGAATATCTCAAATCTCTAATTAAGCCATTTCATGTTTAATATTTTAGATTTCCAAAAACTTTATTTTTAAAGGAATATATTAAAAAACAGTGATTTTTAATTGAAATACGTTTTTCTAAAAGTGGAAAATTACGTTTTCTTGTATTCCCAATTTGAAAATTTGATATTTATCGACAAAAAGTTATATTAAATAGAAAACAGAGAGAGCAGTAATGTATTAAATGAAATTATAAACAAGTGAAGAAAAAAATTTATTAGTGAAAATATAATCGATCTTTATTGAAAAACTAGACCACCTGTTAATGCTGGGATACTAACACGAGAATAAAAAAGTCACAAATCGATTGAAAAAACGACCTACTGAATGAAAAAACTCTACAAGCCGACTAGCCAACCATCGACGGCCTACAAAAGAAGATACCGTGAAACGAGCAGTAATGAATATATTGAAACCTAATTACGGTACATACCTCGTCTGATTAGTTCTTCTATATTGCGTTGTAGTTATCAATCAGAGACGAGTTATTTAGTTCTATTTTTTCTTATAAAGGTTGCCAGCTCGTTCTCGTTTACGTTCAGTTCATATTGATGCGGGGGTTAATTTTTTCGTGTTCCATGACTACTAAACATTCATTTCTTTTATTGAAAATATCGAACTAAATATTTATTACTCTTGTCATAATATAGCATATCATAAAAAAAGAGTTTCTTTCATATTAAATAGAATACGCCATTCAGTACTGCAATATTAATACATATATTCCAATATATTAAAAAAATCAAAAAAAAAAAAAATCATTATTTTATTTTTATCTTTAATAGCATAGTCATAATAATAAAAATAATTTATATCTAACAAAACAACCTAACGGGTACAAATGAAATATACACGATTCACGCAAAAACAAATATAGATTAGAATATAATGCCATTAAAGTAATACACACGTATATTATTTACGTATTTAAAAGTTGTTAAATATCGCCTTTAAGATTTATACACTTTTTCATAAATTCAAAGCAACTGTCGAAACATTTTTTCCACTCTGAAGATGATACCTCAAAATCATGGTTTTGGAAGAATTCAACAACTTCTTGTGGTAATGAAAATCGCTGTCCACGCATTTTTGTTTGACATTTGGGAACAAAACAAAAAGAAGTCGTTAGGCGATAAATCAGTTGAATACAGGAAATAAGACAAAAATTCAATTTTTTTCTCCTTTAAATAATCAATTGACTGACGTGTTATGTGAGAGCTGGTATTATCATGATGAAGGAAAAGTTGATGCGACGTTTTCGGTTGTTTTTCCTGAATTCATTGATGTCTTCTGGCAAAAAAAGTGTTTTATACCATTCAATATTAACTGTTCTTCAATCTTTTAAAACAATGGTTGCTAAATTTCCGATATAATCGAAGAAACAAGCGATTATTTTCTTAGAAATGATTCTCGAACGAACCACTTTTATTGGATTCGTTTCATGTTGGAACACCCGAACAGTTGATTGTTGGTTAGTTTCCGGCTGATACGAGTACATCTAATTCTCGTCTCACAATACGACGTTACTTGAGGTTTCCTCGGTCGAATATTTGAGCATTTTCTTACACCGACTAAGACGATCTTATTTTTGAGTTTCGATCAAATTTTACGGAATTATTGGAAACTGATATTTTTCACAGATAAATTTTTTCACGAAATTCATTGTAAGCACGATCACGAAATTCTACAGAACAATTGTAAATATTCTTTTTTGATGGTGATTCATTACCAAAAGTTGAAGGGAAGCGATTCGGAGCGTTTTTGTTGAGTCAGATGTTACTTTAAATCGTAAAAAATCATCTAACAGAAACCTTCACGTGAAATTTCTGTTTTTTCACAAAAATGTTTTTTTTTTTAACGCTTACTGTAAACAAACTACTCAGCCGATTACTGAGCTGCTACTGTTGTAATAATAAAAACGTCATAGTTTACAATAGTAATGTCACATATCAATAGCGCCATATAGTGGTTGTTTGTAAAAACTTAAAAGGTGACTTTCTAGGTATTGGGTAAAGTGAATAAAAGGGAATTTATTATCACTACAGTATTTCTAAGTTGTAACTTCCTTTGATGCAAATAAAATTAAGTTACAAATTCGTTTTTCCATACAAGTAGTTACAACTTCACTTTTGATATGAATAAAGTGAAGATACAACTACTTAGTGTGGTTACAACTTCATTATTTCGGAGTATGTAGTAAAATACACTCCACGTCAGTCAGTTGTCTTCGACATAGCGATGTTCATGGATATTTGGGTAAGAAAATTTTATAAAGAAAACTTTATGAGTAGATGAAAGGAACTGATGCGTTTTGATAATTAGAATATTGATTTTCTAACTTCAGAATTTATCTCAAATAGCGATAAAACTCAGGGAAAAGCATTAACTCCAAGAAATCACATGTAATATTTTTTTTTTACATTTTATGGCTGATTATGGATATCAGAGTTGAGTGACGAAAGATTTTGAAATAGAACGATCAGCAGAGTGCTCGAGAGAATGATCAACAAAATTCTCATAATTAGATTCAGTTTCCTAATACAGCAAAACAGACGAATAATGCAAAGCAATTTTGGCAAATGAAGTATAATTTACAAATTATTGTTGGTGTATTAAATTTCACTGGCATAGAAATAAAAAAATCTGAACACTATGATGAAAACTGGATTTTCTCTTTCATCCAATATTAGTAAAAACATGTTTTCACGATCTTTAAGTCTGATCTTTTTGTTCCTTTTTGTTTGTGATATTCATGTTTTGTAGCATTTTATTCTTTTGGGCTGCGGAGATTTCAATCCTAGTACCTTTCTAGCTACTTATCTTTTAATTCACTTTACTTTTAATAATAATGTAAATTAAAAAAAAAAATACTAATGAATAAAAAATATAATAAAATAAAAACACATGTAATTAATTATTTATTAATTAAGAAATAAAACAGTAATAAAATTGTAAATACAAACATATAAAATTGTTATTCAGTTAAAAAAGAAAAAATCCAAAATACTACCATATTAAACAATTTAATGAAGTCACGGCCATATAAAGTAGTTCACAAAGGTCAGTGAACGTAAAAAACAAACCGTAAAATTCAGTCTAATTTTAAACGCGTTCCACCTTTTTTAACTATACTATTTCCATGAGATTTAACATTAAATCCTAACTTTTTTTTACTATTTCTATGTGCAATTCAACATTTTACAGTACTACATGAATTTTTGATTAGCTTTTAGCTGTTGTAAGTTTAAATATTCTTTGTATGTTTTACAAAACCATAGTAGTCAAACTGTTTATTTTAACGTACAATAATAGTTATAAATAAGCCGGAGTAAAGAATGCATAAAGGTTGCACTTTCTCGATTTTACTCTAAAAAGATTTTTATTTCAAATAGATCATTGAATTTTTAAATAATTTCTTTATTACTTATTTTTAATTAAATTCGATCAAATAAATCGTAAAAAAAATAAAATAGGTAATGACTTTATATAAAAAATTATGTAAACAACTTTAAAAATCGGTTTGTGTAAAGTTTTCCAAGAGGTCCTGAAGATATTTCGCTAGATGGTACCTCTCTTTATCTGTTTAATCTCTGGAACTACCGTAAGGTATTACTTCAGAGGGTGAATGAGGATGAAGTGTAGTCTTGTGCAATCTCACGTCGACCACTCATGAGAAGTGTGGTTAATTGAAAACCAACCACCAAAGAACTCGCTAGATGGTACCGAATTTAGCAAAGTAAACTAGTAATAACCCGTAGTATATTTTTCTTTAACTAAATCTTATTTGTTAATATAAAACTTGTTTAATAATAGAAGAAAATTAAAAAATTGTTTTCTTATCCGATTGTCTATAAGGGTGAAGATTGGAAATTATGAAGTCTGATTATTTATGCCTGTTGCCACGAATAATTTTTACGTTCTACTTCAACAATTTTAGTCGGATCAAAATAAGTTAATTTTTAATCAATAAGGTATCATTTTTTCACAATTAAATCCTTAACGGTTAATTTATCTAATAAAAAATATAAATGTATATATATATTTGATAAGAGGAATATTTACGGAGCTACAAATGATTAAAAAATATAAATAGCTGTCTTTTTGAAAATTCCTTAGGTAACACTTCCATTTCAAAACGTATATATTTCTTAGATTTTTTGGATACGTTATTTATTATTTCGTTACAATATCTCAATTTGTTCTTGAGAATAAATTTGTATTAAAAAAAAATACAAAATAGTGAACAGAAGGAAAATAAAGGAGGAAAATAAATGAGATAAACCGAAGTAAAGAAAAATAAAGGTAACACTTTCGAATTTATTTATTTTGTAGGTATTGGGTATCTATATGAAAAGTTTCATTACAGTATCTCGGTTCGTTCTTAAGATATAAATTTTTATTGAAAAAAAAAAACACGAAATATCGAACAGAAGGAAAATAAAGAGATAGGCGATCTAACGATATAAACTTCTTTTAGTTTTTCTCGATGTCCTGAATAAATCATATTTGACCGATACCTCCTAGGACATTTCGTAAAGCTTCTGCAAGAAACAAAATGGCGGACAGAGAGAAAATGAAGCGAGGTAGGATATCTATCTATATAAGGTTTTTTTATTATTTTGATGTCCTAAATCAATCCCTTCAGTTTGGTCAAGACCTCCCGGAATATCCTGTCGTGAGAAAAAATTGAGTTAAAAAGTTTGGATCTTCTTGTCCAATGGGGTCGAAATTTAGCTAAAACTGAAATGTACCTAAATATCTGTGCTAAATTTCAACTTTTTTAATCAATGGTATTAGGTAATCAACATATCAAGTGGAAAAATGTTTATAAATAATTTCGAATATCCTTTCACCACTACTTCCGATTAATTTACATTCAAAATGGCGAAAACTACTCCTCCCATTTTTTAAATTTTGACCAAAATTTAATGTTAGAGCCCATACAGCTAAATTTTTTAGGAAATTTCTGGCAAATTATATACAGAACATTTAATGAAAACCGGTGGTTTTTCGTTTTACAATTGTAATAACAATAAAGTTGTAATACTTCTTGACATTAATTATTTATTCTTCTATAGTGGAAAAAAAAACATGAAAATAAACAAAAAAAAGTTTTAAAAAATTCAAAAAATCGTTATTTTTAAATTTTGATCCGCTTCTCCCCTTTATTGCTCCAAAGTATTTTTTTTTTTGGGGGGGAGGGTTACTTGCACTAGTCCTTAAAAAGACGTTTAAAAAAATTCGGTATAAAAATATGGATTAAAAAAAAATTGTTTTTCGATTTTTGGAAAAGAGGGAATCTTCGGGCAAACTTTTTTTTAAATGCTTAGTTAAATTTTTAGACCCCCGAACCTTCACATCCCCTGGAGATACTGATTCCAAAATTTTACCAACAAGTTGATTGACAGCTTTATTAAACCATTCCGGTTGTTTACTTAATACTTAATGCATAATTATTCACAGACAAACCTTAAACACTAAATAATTCTTTATCTAAAATCACAAACATCTGATAAACTCTAACGTTAATAATTTATCACAAAAAATACTAATTCAATTGTCAGTTTGCATATTACATGGCTATTCAAAGTTCATTCTCTCATAATTACTATACGCTCTTCTAAAATTTACTATATTAACTACATCCTTTATTTCTCTTGGCACACTATTAAAGTATTTAAACTCATTGTAACATAATGATCTTTCTGTTGCCTTTTCTTCATTTTTTTTTTAATCTTCAAATCTGTTTTATTCTTAAAAGAGTCACTAACATTTTTGATAAATGTGATATCATTCAATAAGTACATAAGTAAGCGAAACAAATTATCCCATTTACACGAATATTTGTAAAAATTTTCGTCAAAACCGGTTTTTTTCAGTTAAAACTTATTAAGCTTCAAATATGTCAACGACGTATATACGTATAAATGAACATTATTCCCCACTTTTTCTTCTTTTTGGGATCTCTAGATCATGAAATGTAGAGAAATTTAAAAAAAACAATACCCAATTTTTTTACTGATTCTATACTTTCCTTCTTGCAGGACAGTTCTAGAACTATGATGCCAAGAAATAAAAATCTCTAATCTTAATAAAAGTTTTTAAAAAAAAATCTTTTTTTTTTTTTTAAAGAATAAATGGTAATCTGGATTAAATTACGAATTTTAAGAACAACAATTAACTTATATCACAGCTACATACTAAAACTAATTTTACACTAATTCTAATTAAATAAGTTTCAGTTGGATTTAAGTTGACTAAGTCTATTATTATTATACTAACTTAACCCTGTTAAAACACAGTATTACTGAAAGCATTTCAACACGAATTATATTAAGAAATTCCCTGAGGTGTAATCGAGGCTAATTTGGATTTGGATTACGTTTGCAAACTCACATTTTCAACAAAACATCAACTATTCTTGAAAATAAGTTTTATATCCTTTGATATCTGTAATCTAAATCCGTAAAATATTATCTATAAATTTCTTCTAATCATGGGCGATTCATAACTGTAACGTCTTTCTAGTTGAAGGTTAGATTATACATAAATGTTTGTATAAGAGCATAATTTTTTATAGATTAATTTAGCTGATAATAAATATATACCAGAAAAAAAAACCATCCACTTCTTAAAAGTTTACAGATAATACATCTTTTCAATTCTTTATAAGATTTAGCCTATATAATATGAAAAATGATTAGATTATAATCAGATTTGTCAGATACATTTAAAAGTGTACCTGGGTATTAAAATTTTCATTTACAGATAAAGTTTTAGCCAAATTATCAATTAAAATAAACTAGATACACTAACAATAAAGGTACAGCAATGTAAAATTGATTCATAAATCTATAGTTGAAAAAATATATAGCAATGAATATATACTGCAATAAACAGGTGACACGCGGGATCTGTATACATCGAACGATTTGAAAGTTCATTGTTTCATATAAATCAGAATTCCTATATGCATGGCTTTTACCGATATTTGTCTAAATATCAACAGCCACTGGACCGAAACGGAATAATTTTTGGTCGATATTTTCATTGAAATTCCAGTTTGTTTTAGACGTAAAAAAAAAGAGTATGAGGTATTTTATAAAGTAATTTTTAATTATTTTGAAACACTGAAGTAAATATATTGTCCGCCTCCATGGCGACAGTGGTAGCATCACAGCCTTTCATCCGGAGGTCCCGGGTTTGAATCCCGGTCAGGCATGACATTTTTCACAAACGCTACACATCATTCATCTTCATTCTCTGATGCAATACCTAACGGGGGTTCTGGAGGTTAAAAAAAAGTAAATACGTATATTAACTCCTCTATATAAAAAAGGGATTTTTTAATACCAAAAAATTTCGTCATATACTTTTTTTATTAAAAATTCAACTTACTAAAAATTTTTTATTGTTTATTATTTTTATAAAATAGAATAACACATATTGGGATTAGATTTAACCAATCAGTAAAATTATAATGCAACTGGAATTAAGATCATGGAATTTATAATTTGAAAAAAAAATTTGCGCGTGTTCGCATCTTATATCTACACTCCTTTTGTTTTATATCTCAGGAACAAATAGTTCATTATTCTCAGAAAATAGTATACGAGTACTACACATATAAACTAATTTTATATGGTAAATTACTGGGGAGTGGAAAAAAAAATGGAAAGGACAAGGAGAGATAATACATCACCTTTATGAAATACGGGATTGAATTTAATGAAATAATACTCTTCTTTTTTCCCCTTAAAAATACAAGTATAATTCCTTGGAAATGAATAAATTGAGTAAATGAATAAATGAGTAGTAGTATTAAAAATAAGAATAGTTTACTTCTAATTTCGTAAAAACAAATTCTTATTTTTTTACCTAAATGAAGCCTTATGAACGTGAGAACAGTTTTACAAACAGAGATATAGGAGATTTTTAAAAGTAGTTTTGTACATTTATTTATCGACTTGAAACCTTTTTTATTTTTTCTAAACAAGGAGGGATAAATTTAATGATACAAGTGCTACTCTTTTACTTTATATTTAACGATTGTGGTTCAAGAAAATTTAATCAGATTTGGTATTAAGTTTTTGATTGTATTTAAAATTTATATTCATCTTAAACTTAAATCGAGGTCTGTTTTATTTGTTTTTGCAGACCGAAAACAAATGAAAGAGGTAAACTTGTTTTTTTGTTGATATGAAAATAGTTTGAAGGTGAGAGAAAAATTTGTAAATTAAAACTTGAATTTTCCTGGATCGATCGATAGATGGAATATTGGGTCAATTTTATACTTTCTTGTACGAAGAAAAGTGTGATCGCAAAAAATTTTGGTTTACAGATTTCAACGGAAATATAATTTTTTATCATCCCTGAATTCATTTTCACTAGTTTCGGCGTGACGTCTGTACGTACTTACGTAAGTATGTATCTCGCATAATTAAAAAAAAAAACGATTAGTCGTGGGATGTTGAAATTTTGGATTTAGAGCTTTTGTAACATCTAGTTGTGCACCTTCCCTTTTGATAGCAATTGACTGAAACAAAAGTTCACTTTTGTGAACTATCGCCAGTTTCCCCGATACAAGAAAGACACAACAGCAAGGGACATCAGTCCAGGCTCTACGAATTGTAGGGAGGAAGTGCAAACTACCGCCAACGTTGCGTTCCGGTCCAATAACTTTTAAAATACGTCGGTAATTTATTAAAAGTAGCTACAGAAGCATAATATTTTTCTTATAAATCATATAATCACAAATTGTTTTTCGTAAGATGAAGTATTATCTTTAGTTACCCGAAAAACAATTCTCTTTTCTAGTTTGATAAGAGATGGATTCTGTTAATTTTTAAGAATCAGTGCTCACCTTTTTAGAAAAAAATTGTATATTTATAAATATAAAAAAAAGGATAAATGAAAATTTTAATTTTCTTAAAATGATTTATACTTATTAGCGTCAAACAATGACAATTACGTTCTGAAAACTTATTCTGTTTTTGTGAGAGAGCTTTAAGAGATGGTATTATATTTCAGACGGGAATATGTGAAAGTATAATAAATATTGAATAATAATGACAAGCCTAGAGCTTTATTAAGGCACTTTAAAACAAAAAATTATGAATCGCTTTGAATTTAAAAGGCGTTGATATTTTTAAATTATATTCAAAAATTAAATGACAACTAATAAGAATGTAAAATATGTTACGGTTATATAATATCGACTTACAAAAAAGTACGATAAAAATTTCTAAAGAATTTATTTATTAACGTAATTAATTATTAACACAGAGATTAGAACAATGACATATAATAAATGTTTAAGTAAAGAAACGGTTTTGTAAGGTAAACGGTAAAGATTAATTCAATTAATATTAACGTATTTTATTTTATAATATGTAATAAAATATGAAAAAAAGAAAAGGTATAAAAACAATTAACTATTTATTATTATTATTCTTACACGCGCACGTCGGATAAACGACTACAGATGTTTATTTTAAGAGGGATCGTTAAAGATAACTTATAAAGTGAGATTTAAATACGTATTTATAGAAAGTTTATTGGTAACCACCTGGCAACTATTAACACAGGAAACTACTCGTATTACAGTGCATAGAGTGTAAATGAATGAATGAATTAATGAAGTTTATAATGAAGCACCGACTGACGACGAGGACGAACGGGGTACTGTGGGACGGATTTAGTCTTCACTAACAGTACACGACCGCTTCTAAAGGATTCACGAGTCGGGCTTGTGGCTTCAGTCGGATCTCTAAAACAACTAATGAGAGCATTTATAAGACTTCACTCTGTTCACAGTTTAGTATGCTAAAAATCAACTTGTACAGTTCGTTAAGTATATTGTAATACTATTTGTATACACGGAATTCAATGACAAAAAAATAATTGATAGGTTTTATAATCAATCCTTAAATTGTTCCCACTAAGCACAATCATTCATTAATTGAGTCCAAAAGATGTTTAAGGTAAACATTATTTCATAAAAGTCAATAATTAAACTAACGGATAATGAGGGTATTTATATTCATTCACTAGTTGCATAACAGTGTAAATAAATTTCAATCCGTTGTATTTTATACAACTGACCACCGTTATTTTTTAATTGAGTGCAGGTTGCCCACCTTTTTTTACAATCCTTTATCAGCCTTCTGAACAAATATTAGAAATAACTTATCTACAAAAAAAAAAAAAATCATTTATTTTGTCCAATGGAAGATTTTAAAGGAAATTTTAAGCTTACAAGCTTAGGTTAGCTTTTTTTTTTTACTTATTTTTATCTCTATTGTTATCTAACTTTTTTTGTACCTAAGAAGACTGTTATATTTTTCTTAAATATACAGGTTCTGTAATCGATATACTTCTAAGGTAAGTTCTGTGGTTTCAGAGATGGGGGAAATAGTAGTTTGTTTCTCATAGAGATTGAAGGTTAAATAAAAATCTTATCGTTAGGTAACTAAAGAGATTTTTAATTTACCGCCTATATAATTATGCTGTAAAACTAAGTATAAAGGAAAATACGCTAATTTTGTCAAATCATGATGTTTCATTACCTTCTAAGTAAAAATAACAATTTTTTCCGTATAATTTAATGTCCTTACGTAGCTAACAAATTTTCTGATATTAAGCTTATTTTAGATCTCCATTAAGGAACAAGAGTAAAAAGTACAATTTTTACTTCCTTGCACGAAGTAAAGGAAGTGTTGTGGTCGTGAAAAATTTTGGTTTTCAGATTTCAATGGAAACATCCATTTTGACCATCCCTGAATTCATTTTGAGTAGTTCAGCGTGAAGTATGTATTTATATATCTCGCATAACTTAAAAACGATTAGCAGTAGGATGTTAACGTTTTGGATTTAGAATTTCTGTAACATCTAGTTGTGTACCTTCCCTTTTTATTGCAATTGACTGAACCAAAAGTACACAAAAAAGCACAAAATCCAAAAAAAAATTGAATTTTGGACTTTTTCATAACTACAGTAATAAGCGCTCATTGAGAGCTTTTCACTGATATATCATAAGTGGTAATTGTTTTTCATTGGCTGCAGTGTTATAGCCAAATAAAGTTTTAGTTACTGAACTATTTCGATCACAGAAGGGGAAGGCAACAACGGTTCGAATCGGACTTAATCTACTTTTTTTAATTTAAAATATTGATTTATTAATAATTATTTCCCTCTGATTGTTTAAAATGTTTTACGAAAAATAATAATTCAATTAAATAAAAAACTAAAAGAAAAAATACTAGAAATTATCAATGAAATAAAAATTTATGTACTTTTTATATAAAAAAAATGTGTAGATAAATTAATAGGCGTACAAGGAAGTAATCATGTATACACAAATGTTTTTTCGTTTCTGGACTCGAAATCACATTCTTATACTAGATTAACGATTCCATTACATATATATTTTTTACTTTGGTTATGTATTTGGACGGTTTCATTCTAGGGTGCTGGGGGATAATAAGCCTAATATACAAACTAATATTTGATTTACTTCTTTCTTTCTTTATCTGTTTAGCCTCCGGAACTACCGTAAGGTATTACTTCAGAGGATGAATGAGGATGATG
>JAAAKQ030206547.1:1207-11738 GCA_010016005.3 Zanna intricata | reverse complement strand
ATTCTAATTATCTGGCGGTTATATATAAATAAAATGGCTTGATTTCGTTAAGAAGCTTGGATTGCATTCAGATTCCTAGGAGGGTTTTGTTAGATTGGGACCCAGCGGTTCGATATGCTGATGAGCTTATCGTCTGCGACGCTTCCCTTTCCACCCAAATTTTAATTTGGTAAGAGGGTGAATCAAATATAAACATTTTTTTAAAATAAATTTATTGATTAATAATATACACGATTCATACCTTCATCACTTCCCTACATAATCTTGTGCAAGATCTACGCACTTTTGACATCGACTTGGAAGCTTGAATAATACTTGTTCACAAAAAGTTTGAAAACAGGTCGTTAACCAATTGTGCTCCTCAACTTCTTTATTGTTTACGAATCGTTCTCCTCCAAGCAATTCTTTTTCTAAGGCGCAAACAAAATACACCCTCAGGGGGGACAATTGTAGGGAGGGTGGTCGAGGGTTTCCCCAGTGCATTTTTTCCAATTTATCCCTTGTCAAAACTGGAGTGTGCAGCCTGGTGTTATCATGACATCTTGATGGACATATCCTTTATTTTATTTTAGTAAGCGGCTTTAGTTGACTGTAGTAGCTATCAATAGTAGGCCATATTCATAGTTTGTTGGTTGTGAGAACATCAATCAGTAAAACCCACTTGAATCAAAAAATGTTGTTGCAAGAATTTTTCTGGCTGACAGACTTTTTGTGGTACAACTCATTTTTGAGAGTTGTTTTATAACTATAGCCCAAAGATTTTCAATTGGGTTAAGTCTGGGAAGTAGCCCAACCACAGGAGAACACTATGGTTTCATTCTTGAAAAACTTTCTCCACATTTTTGGCAGTATGGCATGGCACCAAATCTTGCCTGAAACATTTTGTTGCCTTGTGGGAATTTGTTTTGAAGTTGTCACTACCCTTTTTTTCAAAATCTTGAAATATCAATCACTTTTCAACATACCATCTACTGGAAGTAATGAACAAGTGCCTTCAAATGTGAAATAACCCCAAAACATTTTTTCTGAAGATGAGCCAGTGATGCTTATTTAATGTATGAATCATAATTCCTGAACATAAAATATTACTCATTGATAAATATAACATTTTTCCAGTCTTCTGAGGTCCAGTTAACATGTGCTTTGGCCCACAATGGCCTTTTTTTGCATATTACTAATATTAACTTTTTTTTTTGCTGATCAACAAACTTTCCATCTAGATGCAAGAAGTCAGCGTCTGACAGTTGTCACACTGTTAGTGTAAATCTGTTCCTTGGCTTCTAATTGTTAGTTTAAGAAAATAATTTTTGATCAGTTTACTTTTTCTCATTAATCCTGAAAATGTAAAAAGAAAATCCTGTGTTGGAGTAATATTTCTTTTATAGCCAAATCTGCCTTTTCTTTGAGATGAAAAGAAGCCAGTTTCTTTAAATTGTTTTACAGTAGCAGTCACTGTCCCTAGTCCCACACCACACTCAGAAACTATCTGTTGTGTCATACTGATATGCTCAAAACGAAAAATAATTCTCCAATGCATTCTTGGAGGTATTCATTATTATATATTCAAGACAAAGAAAATAAAAAAGAATATAAAAATATGATTTTGTAATTAAAAATGAAATAAACTTTCAGAAAACACTATTTATAATATGAAAATTGCTAAATACCAAAGAACAATAACCTTACATTACACTGACAACTAAAAGATATGGTGTGGGCAAGCAGTGTAGCCACAGCATAGAATAAACAAAAAAATTCCCTGTGTTTGGATTAATTTGCACGCTAGTCTTTTATAGGAATCATTATAGTGAGTAAACTACAATGTTAAACAAAAAATTCAATGACCCTTTTACATACTTTTATCATTCTAGTTTTATTAGAATAATTGCTAAATTGTTTTGATAATAGCTTATAATATAATTAACAATTTCAGGACATACTAGAAATTAAATTATTAACTTACAGTAGGTGAGTAGTCTTCCAACTGTTGTAAGAAATCTGCTAAAGGCTGTCCAGCTAACTGTCTACCTTCAATTTCCATATCAGCTGCTTCATTGCTATTCATCTGCAAAGTTATTAAAGCAAGAATAAGTTTATTCACTATATTTATAATATATCAATATGTATTACAAAAGTAATTGCAATCATACACACTAACCCTGTGCACGAGCATGACATGTTAGTATATAGAAATTAGTGAATACTAATACGTGTTTCAAAAAGGATGCAACTTCTTCATTTGATAACATGAATTTATTACAAAAAATTAGTTTTAATAAAATACTTATACAACAATATTCAAATTCCCTTAAATAACTTAATGCAAATGTAAGTAAAAATATAAATTCAAAATGATTTCCTGTGATCCTGATGCAGATTTGTAAATGTTTCATTACATTTGCAGCTATTTTTTGTAATGTTTGAAATGTCACTTTCAATGTTAGTCTTCAATTAGTTACGTGTATGAGGATTGTTTTAAAAAACTACACTTTTTAAATACATCCAAAAGAAAATGTCTGCTGGTGTAAGATGCTTGGAGGCCAAAACCCTTTTGATATCCAATTTTTTGGCCTTTTGAAGGCCAAAAAATTACAGTAACATATCCAGCACTTCATTAGCAGGATATGACACACTGCATTATTCTGCTGGAACCAACATTCTCGTTCAGTTCTTGAACAACACCTATGCGATAAGCATGCAATTGTAATTTTTTAGAACCCTGAAAGCTGTAAGTAGTGAAAGCCCAGCCTGTGAAGATAACTTTCTGGGTGATCGTGTCACAGACGACCTGTGCTTTCCCAATCATGTACACTCCCAGTCTCACAAAATTTATTAATCAGACACAATATTGTCAACTTACTAGGAACTAAAGAAGAGGGAAATTCTATTTAAAACTGGTTTTTCACTCTTCAAAAGATTTATACGCAATAAGTCTCAATAATAAATAAACATTTGTCCTTGGAAAACGTCATAGTTAAGACAGCAGAGACAAATTTATACCGGTATAGCACTAGTGCATAAGGACATTTCAACTGTTACAAGCTGCTAACCTTGAGTACAGTTTTGCCAACTGATTTGTAGGAAGAAATAAAATTTACCTATGTGTGACTTCTACCTTCTTAATCTTAGAGTAGCATTCTTTTTGAAACACTCATTATTATCAAATAATGTAGAGATCAATTTATATTTGGTCAATGAGACAAAAGGGCACTATTTGTAAATAAAGCAAGATAATTACAATATAATAATAAAATTAACAGCTACTTTGAGCAATGTAGAACTGTTGAGCACAATTAAATTTCACTGCTGGAGTAAGGGAATGAATTGGCTCAGAATCCAATAGTGGTAGAAGCTACCAAATTTATCTTGCAATTTGTTACTCTATTTCAATAAACATTTAAAATGCAGATTCATAAGCTGATTTAATACTTTTTTTTTTATTACTAATCATGGGAAAATATTTTATATGAAACTATACTTAAGATGAGAGTCATAAAATATTTAAAATAGAAAATTATATAAGATAACATAAACAATATATTAATTAATCACTAATTAACTACTTGAATTTATTATCAATTTAAAGCAGTAAATAAATTTATGTAACATTGTAGGAAGCTTGTTCCAGTTCTGGTACATTTGATTAAAAAGTCTTTTTGTAAAGATATTTAATCCCAAGATCTAAAACAATTCAGATTCCTAAAATTAAATATTAATCATACGTTTCATTTGTTAATTTTATCATATCTAAACTACAATGAATGATATAAAACTATTAGTTTTTGACCCAAGTTGATTCCAAATCATCAATGATTAACACTTTTCATAGTAGATTTTTCACCTCTAAATCAAGAAATTATATTTTATGACTTAAAGCATTTAACATAATTAACCTTTATATTTAGTAACTAAAAAGGCTTGAAGGATAGTAACTAAAAAAGCTTAAAAGTATAAACTGTAAATTAAGAGTTTTTATTACTGCTTAGTTGAAAAAAAGTAATTAATACTATATGAAATACAAATTTCAGCAATCTTTTTTTTATTTAAAAAGTAGGGATTTACCTTTTATATTTTTAAGGTTATTATTAATTGAATTAATAAAATGCAAAACAATTTAATTTTTACTATACAAGAAAGTATTGTAATCACAAAAAATTTCTGATTTCATTTTGATTAGTTTTGACATGATGTCAGTACATATCTATGTATGTACGTACATATGTCCCATATTTCACATAACTCAAAAATGATTAGCTCTAGGATTTTGAAATTTCAGATTAGGAATTGTTATAAAATCTAGTTGTAAACCTCCCCTTTTGATTGCAATCAACTGAATCAAGAGTACCCAAAAATGTCCAAAATAAAAAAAATTGGATTTTGGAGTTTTTCTTAACTACAATAATAAGCCCTCATTGAGGGCTTTTCAATGACATATCATATGTGGTACTTATTTTCATTGATTCTAGTGTTAATAGCCAAAAAAATTTAATAGAATATTTGGATTTGACAAGGGAAGGCACATCGGTTCAAATCAGACTTCATCTCCTTTTTCTTTTTTTAACTTTAAATATATTGACTTATTAATAATTGTTAATCCATGATTGTAAAAATATTTTGACCATAAATAATAATTCAATAACAATAAAAAATTATATGAAAAAAAAGTCAGAAGATATTAATGGAATACAATTTTGTGTACTTTTAAAAATGTGTATATGTAATTTAATAGGCATTAATACATATGTATATATGTAACAGATATGGTAGAATATCTGATTATTTAATATTAATTGAAAATGATAATTTAGAATTGTACTATTTTTAGATTTTCTACTTCAATTTTATTTAATTTCTCTGGAATTTCTGTTTTATTTTATCTACATTAAAGTTAACTACAGAGTGACTGAAAAATAGACACTCACAAGAACAATATGTACACTGATGCATACATGCCTACTCTGTAATAAATTGCAAACAGTTCTTATCTTTTGGTTCATTACTTCTCTGACATTATCAGTTGATCATTATATCAATATGGAGTTGATCATTATTTCATTTGTTTGCTTTTTGATCCCAATCATTTAATCACTCTTTTGTTTGACATAATTCTTCTGATCTTAATTTGTGTACATGTTCTCTACTTTTAAAATTTTCTTTCCCATTATTTTTTCATCTTCTCTTAATATTTTTATTCTTTCTTTGGCTTTAACATTTTCTTCCTCTTTATTCATCATCTTCTCACTTTCAAATGAAGTAAGTCTAAATGAAGTGCAGCAAAAAATGTGCATAGGTAATTTAATAGGCGTACAAGGAAGTCATGTAATATCCACATCAGATTTTTTCTATTATGATAATTTTAGGATTACAAATATTGTAACCCTAATTGCTTCACTCTTTTGCAATATTTATTAAAAATGATTTTTTTATTTATTGAAGTTGATTAAAAATTTGTTGATAAAGAATTAATCACAAAAAAGTAGATAAAAACTATCTACATAAAATTTTTCATGTATGATCTGTTGTTGAAAAAACTAACTCGTTAAATATTATGAGAGTAACTATTTAACACAGACAAGTCATTTTGTTGTATATTTAACAAATAAATTTATACAATATTAACTGAGAAAAAAGAAAAAACCTATATATGAATTTACTTCAAACTTGACGGAAAGTGTTATTAACATGCATGCATAATGATCTACATTTTTTCATTTACATTACTGATTTATTTATATAAAAAAGGTTTAATTTGTTATTGACTGTTCTGTGTTATTCTCATTATTGCAGACAATTCATTGTTGTATTTATTTCATTTGTTTAATGAAAAAATTGTACATCACAATTTTTTTAATATAGGTGTCAAAAAAAATGTATAAGAAAAATAAAATTAAAACATTAATAATGAAGATGAACAGGTTTTATAAATGATGTGGATTATGTTTTAAGAGATGAAAATAATCTTAATAATAAACAAAAATTGGTAATTCTGTTAAAATAAACTGTCCTATAGACTACGAATCTGAACCAGGATATTCCTTTTAACATGTGTCGAACTGTAATTACTCACAAATTAATGGAAGATCAATAATTACTTGAAACTACCTGAAGTAAGGTATTTGTTGAAAAAGAATATTGTCTCAAAACAGCCCAAAATCCTGGTTGTTTATACATAATCAATATAATTTATATATCATTTTAATAAATCTTTTGCCTTATTATGTACTAATAAATAGTTGCAACACTGTGTGTACAGAATTTTCACTAAATATACTGCTTTGTAATAAAATATCTTTATAACTTATAAATAAAATAATTCAATAAACAAATCATATTACACTATGATTGCACTACATTACACTAATAACGATTGCATTTATCATCACAACACTTAAGTCAAAGTGTTCAACATTACCAATATAATATAAACATTAAATAAAATTATGTTGTATCACTGGATTTTTTTTTATTTATTAAAACAAGTTTCTTTATGATGTTAAACATTCTCTATGTACGTTTGTACTTAAGGGCTTAAGTTTAAAGAACTTAAAATAAAAAGGTGTAGTGCTACCATATTATATACAGTAAAAAAAAAAAAAAAGATAAGCCAATAAAGGGTCAATTTTTAAACTTGTTTCTACTGTGGAAATAAGATTTACAATTTCAGTTTCTGAATATTATTAAACTGCAGGGGACCATTTTTTTTTTTTTTTTTTTTGTATATTCTGAACTCCGTTTAAATTTTTTATGTATATTTAAGATTTTAAATTTTGTGTCCTTATGATATCCTGTTATTATGTGTCATGTAATTTTAAAGTGATTAATATGAATAAATTGCTTTTATGTATTCTTTGAAAACTTAGGGAATAATCTACCAGTTTTCTCAATAAAAAAGCTAGGGCATTCATTACCAGCGATTTATTAATCTTCTTGCAAGATAGTGTTTTATTTCTTTTTAATATTTTTGAAAATAAAAATTAATTCTTTTACAATTGCTTTTGTTTTCTCATACCTCTAATTATTATTCAAAAATTTTTAAATAAATCCTTTACAATAAGAAAAGTTTTATCATGTTTAAAAAAATATTGAAATGAATAGCTTTTTTCCCCAACAACTGAAGAAATTTGTTTTTTTTATATTTCCCATTTTTTATTAACTATTAATTTTTGGTAAAATACATACATACATACTAAAATGAAGTTTTACTGAATAATGAGGTGAAATTTTTTGTAAGTTTTTTGACTAAGTTATAATAAATGTACAAATAAACAGGAGTTCAGAGAACTTACATAATGAATCTAGTTGCCTATCATGCAATAGATAAATTTAACAAAATAAAACTTATTGTACCACTTAAAACTGTAGGAAATTAATTATTCAATTATTATTATTGTTGTTGTTGTTATTAAATCTCTGGTTGTATTCTTCCAGTAAATGCTAACCCATGATAAAATAAATTATATAATAGCCTATCAAGGAAAAATCAAAGCTTCGTTACTAAAAGCAAATATAATTAAGTATAATGTGATAGCTTTATCTCAATATGTTGAAATAAAACATCAAATGATATAATAAATTAAAAAGAATGAAACATGCATGCACATACAAGACATTTCTACTTTTCTAAACAAAATTAATTTTTATTTATTACACTTCTTTAGCAATTTGCATGCACCATGCAAATGAAAAGTATTGTTCATAGCAGTAATACCATGGTTGTCCCATTCACAATTTACTCCAAATACTGTGGATTATGGATACAATAAAGGACAGGTTTATGGTACATTAAAGGAAGTAAGTTTGTAGTGGATCTGAAATTACACTTTATAATTTAATTTCTTGAAGGATGATTTAATTAAAGCAACATAATTACAGATTAGTATATAAATTTTATGTATGGGTTTTATTTTCACAATACATCATCTATATTCATAATAAATCACAACTTGATTTCTACACAGCTTCCTTCAACAGAAATATATTTTCTCTACTGGATAGATAGCCTCCTAATCCACTAATAAAAAAAACAAGAGAATTGCCCCAACAACCATTTGCGCACATAATGCTAAATTAAAGCATTGTCTTCGAATCTTTCCCTTCTAAAACTTCTTTCAGCACACCAAACAGGTGGAAATCACAAGGTGACAAGTTTGAACTATACGGTGGGTGTTCATAAGTATCTAATGAATTTTAGTAAGTTTATTTTGAGTGTGAGCTGTATATGGTCATGCATTGTGAAGAGTATTGCAAATCAGTTGCCAGCATTGTTTGTTGCAATAAGCAGCCTCAACATCATTCAAAACTGTTAGTAGACAGTACACATTTGAGTCCCAAAACATAGATGTCAGAACTTTTCCAGCTAAGCGTTTCTTAACTTGACTGGGATGCCACTTCCCTACTTTTCCACCATTCCATACTTGTTTTCTTACTTTCCAGGGTGTAGTGATAGACCCATGTTTCATCACAGGTCACAGTACAGTCCAAAAATACCTTTCTTTTCTCAAAGCGATTCACAAGTTGATAACTGTACACACACTCCCAACACTTAAGCCCACTTCTGATGAAATTTCAGCAACGGTCATCTTCCACAAGCTTATAAACAGCCAGAATGTTGTTACAGACGCTGGTATGCAGACAACATTCGTGATTTTTGTCCTCCACTGCATCACAGCCACTTCAAGATTTTTTGGACCAAACATTTGAGAAGGGGTAGGATTTCCAAATTGTGCCCAGAATAGAGTCAAAATTTCAAAGGATTTTACATCTTTATTGGCAAGATATCAGATCTTAATTCGTTAAGCAATGGATGATTGTATATTCTACTACTGACTTAAGAACAATATAGCCTCCATGCATGGCTAGGCAGTATCTCCTCTGCACATATACCCAATTAACTACCTGCATTGCCCACAATCACTGCTCTTCTTCAGTCCACACAGCAAAATTTCAGTTTATATTTGAATAACTCTTGTATATACCTGAATACCAAAGTTGTTTTCAGATACAAATTATTTTTGGTTATACTCTAGTTAATATTTAATTTTTTAGATAGAAGGAAAATTTATGCCAAAATTCATCAAATGAGGACTGGAACCATTTTGAGGAGAAGATACCTCCTCATGATGAAGAGTTTATCGTTGAAATAATGTTCAATAAATTACAGGTAACACAATAAGAAACTAAATGATGAGAGTTATTATGGTGATGTTTGTTTTTTTTTTTTTTTTTTTTTTGGCGAGTTATGAAAGGGCAATTTGTGAAAAAAATTCTGGCAACATGTTTTTCCTATATTTATTTGTGACTAATTTGAAGTAATAGTTTAGTATATTAGTTGATCCAAATTCTAGAAAAAATGCACTATGAAAGGGCTCTATAGTGACCATTTATTTCTACTGAATTGAGTGATGTATTTAAATAATGTTATGGATAAATAAAATTGGTTTTAAAGTGAAATTTGTTGCGGAGAATGTGTTAATGTTTTATGTGAATATTTAGGATTGCATCAACATATATTTGGATAAGGAATTGTATTTTGATAAATAGGCGTTCTTTAATATAATGTTTATTTATATATGAATTATTCTATGAGGATAAAAGAGTGATGAAGTAGATTTTTTAAATTCTGGGTGTACAGGATATGAAATTTAAAAAAAATAAGTAGAACATAACTAGTAATTTATTACTAAATATAAAGAATATTCATTCATTTATATGCAGAGCAAATACATTTAGTTCAAGCAAATAATTATACAAACATTTTAAGATTTCTATACTAATAAAAGAAAATAAATTTTCAACTCTGCTTAAATATTTCCAAATAAAAACCTTTAACAAAATTTTATTTCATTTAACTGATTTAACATAATCAATTTTTATTAATTCAAAAAGCGCTGACAGACATTGTTCATAAAGAAAGTAAATTTTGTTTAAAACTTAAGTTGAATAAACTTCTTTATTTATACAATAACAAATCAATATTATAAATACAACACAAACAAATGGTAGCTAAATAAAGAAATAAAGGAAAAATAAAAATGACTAGTAGATGACATACTGTAAAACAAAATGACTAGTAATACAAGACTAGAATGAATAATATCATTTGACAATAACAAAGTAACACAGTAAAATCAGTCTGTAAATATTATAATTATCTAGGTCAAAGCTGATGAAGCGCTCACCAAACAGGAAAATAATTCAAATGATCTCTATAAACAATTTATTTAGCATTTTATACCACAGAAAAAAATAATGTATTTGATAACAAAAGCATTATATATAATTATACAATTATATATAATTGTACATTATACAATTAATGTTACTAATGTTATTTGTAATTAATGTTATAAATTAATTATACATTATACAATTATATATAATTGTACTGATATAAAAAAATATTAAATTATTTGCATAAATATTAGTTCAAGTATCATGTTTAATATAAAAATTATATATAAATTTTCAAGACAAATTTTTTTACATATAAAATACAATTTTTTAAAAGAACTAACAAAACAATTTTTAAGTA
>JAAAKQ030206536.1:0-11738 GCA_010016005.3 Zanna intricata | reverse complement strand
TTTTTGTGACCCGGGAGATCTGGAACTTTTCCCTCCTCGGGTCCAGGACCTTCTTCAGGGTTAGCTCCGTCGCTGCCAACGAACCAGCATCCGAGATAATTAAGGTAATTATAGACATATTAAGAGACTGTAAAAACATTTAGGTCTAGATCGTGCAATCGGCTTAACCTTCTACTGTCATCGCCATTATCTATTAGGTTTACTACCTAGTTATTTGTGTAGTAATGAAGCCAGTTTGTACTTTGAACTGAAACTTTGTATTTCCTTCCTCACGGATTGTAATCCTAGATACTCCTAGATCTCATTATTTCTTGTAAATCAACGTGGTTTTTTTTTTTAAATACCTGGCTAGCTTATTCTGAAACCGCTCTAAGATGTCAGCATTGTTTATGCTCGGGGTGTTCCATAGCTCCAGATAGATTTTAGAATTGTTGTGTATACCAGCAGTTTAATATATCTCAATCACACAGGCAATATCAACTCATCCTCAATCTAGCTAGAGTACGAATCCCTTCTGTCCTGTTGTTATGAGATACTGGTGACACGGCTTTCTTAATTACTAACGTGTTGACAGTAAGCAGTAGTGTAGTCAAATGTTGAATCAACGTTGTTATTAACTTCGGTATATAGCCCCAAAATTCTGACGGATACGAAAAAGTCCAACAAGACGGAGGTTTTATTAGGAACTGACGGCCAAAAATTGGTAGGGTGCATTTTGGAGATCACATTCACACGCATGCTAATAGTAACATGAAGGACATAGTAACTGAAGGACAGCTAATAATCAGTCCTTCAGAGTCCTACCTCTAGATGATATTAGTCGACATCCGCAGAAAGAATACTTAGCATTCCAATCTCTGCCCATAATAAAACGTAAACCAAGAGCTGAAAAGAGATCAGAGAAAGAAGCAACCGTAGTCAATGTCGAGGACAATATCACCTTCATTCATCCTTTGAAATAATACCTTACGGTGGTTCTGGAAGCTAAATAGAAAAAAACAGTAGTAAAATTTGCTGCAAATATTGTAAGTGGGCCAAGCCAATCTTGGATCTCTGTACAACCTGCCGGCGTACATCATAAAGCATTATCATATTTTATGATATCTTTTACAACAACTGCGGTACTTCCTAGTGCTCTTCCAACGGGATGGTTAGTATAGCTTCTGATAGAACAACCTCGATCACGAAGGAAATTCCGTTCTGTAAAATGCGTATTCGAAAGCAAGATAAATTCGTTTTCTAAGAATTTCACTAAAAAAAAAGCTTCTAGTTTTAATCTCCAACCTGCTCATCCAATAATATTTCATGTTGCAACTTCTGAAACGCAGTTATTGGCAGAGGTTTGTAATTACTTTCTTAAAACGTCTTATTAGGTTTCGTATTTGATGCACGAGAGACTCTATAATAGATGTTAACTTACCTAACTTGTCCTTAGAAATATTCTGGACCTCGTGACCAACAGTGTAAAATGTTTAACGAGTAGAAGAATGTGTCTGGATCAACACTCGTTTTCCTACCTAATGATGGGACGATTGTATTATCAAACTTGAAGGAAATAGCCTGTCTTTCTTGATTTCCAATAGCAGTCAGTCTCCTAGTCGATGCAATCCTTCGTTTTTGTTTTTTCTCCATGATCTCTTTGCAAACCTTACAGCCTCGGAAGTTTACCGGATGGTTACCCTGGCATATGCGCAAACAACTGAAGTGTTCCTATCTTCAAGGCAATCAGCAGTCCAATGTCCTTGACCACATTTCACAACTCCATAAATCTGCATACACCTATTTTTCGAGTGTCCTTACTATTGTAGTGCATACACTGCACCAGCCCAAGAGACAACCTGGGAACCTCAATGAGAACCTCACAATTGGCGATATATTTTAATCTATCCATGTCATTTTTTTATCTCTTGACTCAACATTTACAAAGAAAGTTGACTATGTTACGGACTGCATGATCGTGATTCTCAAGTTCCTTTCTGATAAGCTCAATTGAAACAGAGAGATGGAGGTTCCTCACTGCAATACGAAAAGCTCTTTAATCCTTCCTGGCGAACGTGTGGCTGATCAGTTGATGTTCACTTACCAAGTCAATTGTCTTTTTGCTGGCTTCCAATTCTTTGAAACAATCTGTAATTGTTTAGGGCTGAATATTTTAATACTATAGTCGCATTTATCGACTACTGTTCCGATCAATACGAACAGCCTCGCAATATCATTGTTGCTGTACAGGAGTTTTTATTCGGTGGCTTAATTGCATCCTATCGGTTTCCAGGTTGGATTCTTCATCAGAAGGTCTTGATAAGTATTCGGTAGGGTAAATAACTAGTCGATATATGGGACTGAGATGTTTTACGTCTACGCAAACCGGATATAGTTTACTATGGTATTAGTGTTTCATGCGGGTCTGTATTGTAATATACGGTTAGACTATCATCAGATATATCAGATAAAATATCGTCCCTGATAAATCTGCATCAAGACTATGTTCTTAGTTCTCTACTAGAAGACGACAAGGATTCAAGGATTTCTAAACGACGCGACATTGTATCAGAACTATTGATAGCTGACACATTCTTATCGATGGGCACAGCGGAAGAATGATCTTACTTGAAGCCCTTACCGGAAGTATTAGGTTAACTCACAGATCGATTTAACAGTGGGAAAAATAAAATGTATGTTAGATAATAAAAAGTAAATATATAAAAAAATACCCTTATAATTCATGTATATCCAACTTACATCATCTAGAATAATACACTGGAACAAAAAAAATCTCAATGACATACACAATGAATTGTGTTGGTCGTTTTTTTTTTTTTTTTATAAAAATGTATTAAACGAATTAATAAATTTTTTAAAGGAACAGATTAAAGAATAAAAAGTAAGTTTTATTAGCATCTTTTAAAAGAACAATTTGATTGGTGGGTTATATGTTTTTTCTAGAATAAGTTAATTGTTAAATACTGCTAATGGTAATACAAGAGCGAGAAAATTAAATTACAGAAAGGTCACGTTAATGATGTAAATAAATGAGGATGAAAATTATAGTGATATATATATATATATAGTGATATAGCAGTTCAAGGATTGTTGTATGGAATAAACTGAAGGGTGGTCTTCAATTTATTTCAATTATGAGTTATGTTTTGCAGCTAACCTTCATATTTATTCCTCAATTCTGTTAACTATTGTTCAATCCGATTATGATATAGATGCACAAAAATCTTCAGTTGGTTATTTTAAACTTAGTTCCCATTTAGTACTCAACTACTGAACTATATCTCATAATGAGACATTCTGATTATTATAATGAACATTATTATTATTTATTAATTGCAAATATCTATGACCGAAATCTTATAGTAACAATACAATGATGGGGCAGTTATTAATTATTTTTTTTTTTTAACTTCGAATTTATCATTTATTAAGAATTAAACAATAAACATATATTTAAAACATTATTCCAACATAAGATATTTATGTTGGAATATTTTATAATCTTTTATAAGATTGGTTATTTATAAAAACTAACCAACTAATTAAGTATCGAAAAAAAGGAAAGCGTTTATATTTGAAGAAAGAAATAGTGATTTTTTTAATATTTACGAAATTTCTTATCGTATCATTAACTTTTTTCTTCTAAGTCTATCTACTTTTTTGATATTAAATTTGTACAATTTATTGATATTTTGATTCTAGATTTTAGTTTTTTAATATCTGATTATACACACTACTAGCTGTTGTCCTAGATTTTATTCGCTTGAATAATGGACCTATTTTTAAAAGAAACATTCGATTTTTGTTAAAATTCAAGTATAATTTAAAATTCTAGTATAGTTGATGTCTTAATGGAAAAATTACTTATTTACAATTAAATTGACCTAAATCTTAGTTGAACGACAAAATAACAATATTTTGCACTGAATTTGAACGTAAAATGATGGAGAAAGTGGATCGTAGTAGTCTCCTAGAATAAGAACATTATTTATAATACTTGAGATTTGGAATTTCAATAAAAAATGTTAATCCCACCTCTTGCCTCCCGAATTTGATTTTTGGAGAAAGATAAGACGTGTGCCTTTTTGTTTTCAAAGATAAGTCTTAATATCAATTTTTCAAGAATGCAACACCTTTAGCATCACATAGATCATGAGAAACATCGACCAAACCCTTTTCCACACTTCAAATTGGATTTGAGTTTTGGATCGATTCAAAATTCATCTCCTAGATAAGGAAGTTTGAGGTGTGCGTTGATGAATTAGTCAGGACACTCTTTTATTAAGTCGGCTTAAATGATTCACCATAAGAAAATTATAAAATTACAAGCAAATCTTACTTCTGGTTTGATGTGTAAATTCGTACTAACATACATAATCAATACGAATATTTGTTACAAAATCCAGTATTAGGAAATTAGATAGAATATTAAAAAGTATTGATAATAGATTTATAATCCTTTTTCATCTTTTTTTCTTTATTAGTGATTATTTTTGTTATTTGTTGTTAACAGATTTACACTTTTACACACACATTTTTACACTGTTTTTATAATTAAAATATCTTTGATCGCGCTAATAAATTAGGAACAAAATTTTCATGAAATTTATAAATTTAATGCGAAAAAACTTTTATTATTTTAGGCTTCTGGATCATTTATTCACTTTTTCATTTTGTAAAAGTAAGATGATTAATTTATTACACAGGAATTTAATAACTAAGCATTATTGAGTTCGAAATAATAGCACCGTCTTTATTCAGTTCGCATGTTCATTTTTAGTAATAAGTTGAGTACGAATCATCTTTTTCTTAAAAAAAGAACTTAATTTTAATTCTTAAAAATTAATACAATCGAACACGTTATATTGCATCCATTAATAATATTTTATAATAAATTTCATAAGCTTGCGAATAGTATGGCTTAATTTACTTTTTTTCTTTGATGAGTTAAAAACTTTAAGAAAAATTTAAAAGAGAGGCCGGATGTGATGCAATCTATAATTAAAAACTCAAAAAACTCCAAACTGATTCTTTTTTTAATTTTGATAAAATATTTGAGAGATTCTTAAATTTAGATTTATTTATATTTATTTGTCATTTGTCAACCAGAATACGAGTGTAAAGGTGAACTCATTAACAGTGTACAATAACAATAACAACTTATTAACAATAACGTTTTCACAATTTATATTTTTTTCACAAATTTTTAGATTCAATAAGCTCTCTCTCTCTCAAAAATGTCATGCCTGACCAGGATTCGAACCCGAGGGACCTCCAGATGAAAGGCCTAGTGGTAGCGTCTCGGCCTTTCATCCGGAGGTCCCGGGATCGAATCTTGGTCAAGTATGGTATTTTTCACACACGCTAAAATTCATTTATCTCATCCTTTGAAGATATACCTTAACGTTGGAGGTTAAACAAAAAAAAAGCTCTCTCTGAAGAGAATAAATTTGAAACAACATACAAAAAAAATCAGAACAAAATAAAAAAAAATGAAAATCAAGAAAATTCTATATAATCAAGAATAACAAATTTTACTTTTTATATGCCGTGATAACGGCAATTCCCTTAATTCTATTATGAAATTCTAATTTTGATTATTATTAAAAATTACTACAAACTTTATTTATGAAATTCATGCAAAGTACATGTTAACATACTCGTAGATATCTTGTTATCTCAATCAGTTATAGTGATTTACCTCAGAGTCAGCCACACAGATGGGTAGTTGGGAAAACTGGCTGAATCGGATAAAAGGATTCCGTTTACCAATAGTACGAGAGAGGTAGCACGATTCACCAACTTGCCAACTTTACGCACCTGATACTCTATAGTGCAAGTGAACTTATTCCTCTTAATATTTGGAAAACCAAGGCGACCTAGGTTACTTGGTAGAACGAAGACCGCAGTAATGAACTAAGGTATCGTCGCAAGTTTTTACGTAATTTCAACCGAAGGCCTATGACAGAATTGTCTGCGGCTTCCGGAATATGAGAGTTGTATATCATGGAGTGTTTTGGAGGGTGTCTCTGGGTAAACCCGAAAAAGTACGTGACGCAATATCTTTCTGAGCACACGCTTTTAGGGACAAGCTGCAGAAGTTCGGCCTGACGGACTTAGGGATGTGTCCGCAATGTGGACAGTTGGATGACGTTCAGCATATTTTGAATGAGTGCTCCAAATACGAGTTGATGCGCGCAAAGGCTATTCGTCGGCACGATATTATCGTGTTGACGTCAGATCTCTGTGTTAATTGGGGAAATCAGAAAGAATGGTAGTAGAGAACTTTATAAATTATTTGGCAAAAAAAAGGATTGTTGAGGGGGTCTAGGGTGCCGCTTGTGCTTTCCCCCTTTTTGTTTCTGTTTTTTTTTGTTTAATATTCATCGTTTTTATGTTTGTTGTTGTTTTCGTTTTCTTTATTATTGCGTATTGAACTCAATTCTTTACCTTTCGGGTCGGAAGTGGATTTCAGTTTATTTTTGTTATTCAGTTTTGTTTAAGACTTAGTATTTTGTTTTCTTTTGTGAATTATTATTCTTATGGGAAATTAGGTTTTGTTTTGTTTTTGGGAATATCATATGCAGTATTCACATCGGTGGTATCCTGACAAAGATCAGAATAAAGCTAAGAGATGCTTTGGCAGAGGTTTTGAAGATAACCTTCGGTAAAGTCTATAACGGCTAGATACGGAGGGAGTTGCGTGGCGACGAAACTGCCACATGGATGGTATCTTCCCCTTAGGGGTCAAGATATAAACAGAAATCGAGGCTAAATTATACGGATACCGTTTCTCGGACAACTCCATTATCTAATATATGAAGAAAAGTACAAGCCATGTGTGAATCAAACAATTTCTTCAGCCGGCTGGATTGGAAAACAACAGCATCCTTAAAACCGTGAGAATTGATGAGGCGAACTCATTTAGAAATTCGTTTATTTCAGTTTCCCTTATATGTTATACTCTCCTGAATTTATGAGATATAACTAGCAAATATAGTGTTATTTGTTATTGCAGACTCGGAAAATGAATTAAACATTTCCCTTTTTTTGGTGAGCTACGGTATTCCCTAAATAATTTCCGTGATACTTCCCACGGAAATGGTAATATCAGGCTCATATATTATTCATCTCCCGGGTGATACATTACAACATTTTTTGTACATCTATATTAAGATATTCTCTCACCAGGTAGTTCCAGTTTCTTGGAGAGAAGCGTTGGTAATTTCCATACTGAAATCTGTTCAAAGTAAATCGTAGCCTTCAAATTACTGTTCTATTTTTTTGAAGCAGTACACTTTGCAAGTTGATGAAATAATGTTAAACCGTCTTCTTGTGTGGTACCTCAAAGGAAACGCCCTAATTGTCCCCGAACAATATGGTTTTGACCAAGGTAGATCATCTATCCGCCTGGTAGATGTGTTTTTCTATATGCGAAAGGCGTACGTCAGGGTTTGGAAGAGAGGAATCCTAAATAACACTTTAGATAAATGGTATTTTCGTACATCTCAAACCTCAGAACCTAAAGAAAATTCAATTTCACCCCTAAATCTCTCCATGAAACCGGAACTAATACCGAACTTTTTTTCAAAAAGTCGGTAAAAAGTGAAATAATCTTTTTACTAAGTTGGTAATGTTTTTAATAATGAAAATATATCACTCTTACATTGCGAATGAAAACCATGCATGATTTGCCCGTAAAAGCAGCAGTTATTACCCGAAAAAGTATCTCTTGTCTGTTTAATCACATGAATGTGAATCTTATTTTTTTAATACTTGTTTAACTATGCTTACTTTTTAAATTATATTTGTTTTTTCATCCTTATCTTAAAAATAGTTGTTTTTAATTGCTATACACGCTTTATTTTTCAGCTCCATGAACATAACAGCATCAGATATTGTTATACACTTTAATTCTTAACGAAATAATTAATTCTTAAAAAATCGTGAATCACTCCAAGTTTAATAGTTCAAAAAAGACCAAATCTGGTCAGTTCAATAAGAAAAAATTAGATATCAGACATTTTATGCAATAAAATTTTACAATTTTTTTTTATTTATTTTTTTATTAAGTAGGTAGTATTATAGCGAAGTAAAAAAAAAAAAAGCTTATATTCTAAAGTTTACATAATTTCAATATTAAAATTAAATTCTTGTTAATTAACAGAAAAGTGATAGTAAAATAAAGCAAGGCCATCATTTTTTACCATTATTTTAAGTGAATTATTGAGCTTCAAACTCATGGATAAAGAAACAATACAAATAGTATAACATTCTCATTAAGCAGAATGTTATTGTTAATGTTTTTGAGAATGGGAACAGTTATCGAATATGAAACTTACCCAAGAATCATAATTTAAATACATCACATAATTGATGATGATCTATTATTTTTTATGGTTGTGATTTTAAAATATATTATAAATAGAAAACATATATATATATATATATTGAGCTATACTGTTTGATCTATAAGTCCTTACGAATTGAAAAATCGTTCTGGAAAATGAGAACGTACTGGGTCAATTATACCTACTGCGATTATTTTGATTATTCAGGCATAAATTTACCCTGATGCCAATAACTTAGTGATATATGTATATATGGAGAGTTAAAATATTTGCTGATAAAATCATTTTGTAATCACTCATCATGTCGAACTAAAATATTAATGGAAGCCATAGTATAACATTAGCTTTCTGTTTTATCAGTATTTAATAATGGTGTTTCATTTCATTCAATAGAAATACTTATTTAACTTCCACAATATAAAGTATACAATGAATATGGATAGATATAAAACATGTATAAAATAGGCGACTGGAATCCCAAATAAACAAGGCGACCCGTATTAAATATGGATCAAAATTATGTGTAACAATTTTCAGTACCATCTATAAATGTATTACTTAGGTCATAAAGAGATATTAGTAATAACTCAATTATTCAATTATTACTAATTACTCTTTGATTGAATTACATCTTACATAATCAGTTAATGGACTACGGTAAAATCTCTAGAATGGTGATCACAGTAACAGCAGCAAGTGCTTGTACGCAACAAACAAAAAGCCTTACTTCCTTCCTTTGCTTCACCACTCTGTCAATCAAGGAATTAAATTTGTAATTTTCTAATAACTTTAACTGAAAGTAAGCTTTCTGTATGAATTAAGTTGATATATACTTTGTCCAATATTCATGAAGTTTTGTTTCTACCTATAAGATAATAGCGACACAAATAAATAAAGATTACATACATATAATATTTATCCACTTTTTTAATAAGTCAAAATTTGACATGTTCAACCCCAATTGAAACAAATTCATTTGCAGATAAATCACGATTTCCAAAAATGTTTTATTTTATAAAATATATAAATAAATCAAATCTTTAGGAAGATAATGAATATAAGGAAGACTATTTTGACCTTCAGAATAGTTTTGGAAACCCAGCTACAAAAGAAAATTTGCTGAAATAGCAGTTTTAGACATGAAGAAGGCATTTATTTAATAATGTAAAATGGAACACACAATTTTATATTTTGAGAAAAATTAATTTAAAACAGTGTGTTTAAAAATCTGTTGAAAATTCTTTATAAAAAATAATCATTTATTTGAAAAATATTAAAATATTTTCAAATCAAGTAATATGGATATTTACATGTTTCATCGCTTAATATTTCAGCCTAAGCAAAGGGAATTATTATGGTTTCATTTATTATATTCAAATAGATAGATATAATGTTATGTTAATTTTCATGGTGGTTAAAAGAATAATTTAGTAATAAATTACAAATTTTTACAATTATATATTTCATATAATATGATTTTTTTTTATTAATGTGAACCACAATGATTTTTCATTTTCATTTTTTCTGTTGTTTTAATCAAAGGGATTGTCCTTAAATCTTCCAGGTAAATGTTGAACTTATTTTTCCTGGGGAGTATCACACCAATGTTTCTCATATAATTTGTACAATTATAGACTTATCAGAAGAAATATTTACTTACCAAAATTTTTAAATATAATTTATGACTTATCTATGCTGTATATATTACAAATTTAAAATAAATTTTTAGAAGTAAAGGTCAAAGGAAATTTGTGAAAGTCTATTTAGAAGTTAATTTTGAGATGCAGACATGTTTGCACGTAAAAACTAAAGATGAAGGCAACGATTGGAATATACAAAGCAGATAGCTAAGGTTGTAGAATGAACTAAATATATAATTTATAATCCACAATTTAGAAAGGTATGGAATAGCAATAAACCAATAAACTAATAGACAAAAAAAATCAATAAACTAATAGACCAAAAAAATGTGTATTTTTAATCTTAATAGCAGAATTAATTTTACTTTTTTTATTGGAAGAGATACTTCACTTAAACATTTGTTTATATTATTTGTTACTTTCACCTGCATCCCTTAATATAATATTCAGTATTACTTTGATGGCCTTTCTTTGACGTAGAAAAAGTTGTTATTTGTTAAAATATATATACACTTTATAAACAGCTTGTTTTTCTTAATTTGTTTATATGACATATAAAACATCAGCAAAAGGCATGCTATAAGAATGTTTTTAAATTCTGGCTTGTAGAAATGTTGTTGTCTTTGTGCATATATTTAATGTAACAGCATTAAATAATGGTGAGACAGCATTAAATTGGTTGGAAACAACCAATCTATTAAATCACTATTATTTTTATAATTTTTTTTCGTTTCAAATCTTCTTCAAACAGAGTTCAGGCATTGCTACAGAAAATTTTAGAAGTCAGATAATTTTAATTTTTTATCAGTTACAGAGAGAATTTCATTCTTGATATAAATGCTGTATAGATTCAGAAAAAAAATTACATTTTTATTTATATTTTATAATGGACTGATTAATGAGCACAAAAAATCAACTCTTTTAATTCAGCAGTATTCGCTTCTGTTTTTAAAAAACAAATATTATTTCTCTGCTTTCAAAACATTATTAAATTCTTACATAATTTTACTAATTATCTACATAAAGTGCTTTTTTTGATACATAGTAAAAACTTTTATTAAGATCTGACAGAGAAGTAATATGAAAGTAGAAAATAAATGAAGAAGAAAAGTAAAAGGTTTTAGAAAATATAAGCAAAAATACAAAATATACGTAACAGAGAATTTTTGGAATTAACTGATGCGTAAACCAGGCTTTTAGGTTTTAATGGTAAAAGAGTATTTAAAGGGACAGGAAATTAAGCAACATTCCAGCATCACTGTAATATCAGATTATGATCTGCTTTCTGTAAACGACTGCTATGTAATCTTTATCCCTGAATAATCTTACCAGATTAGCAATACTATTGCAATTACTTTACCATTTAGCATTAAATAGTATCCTCATTAAAGCTTGTTTTTAAGTAAATTTCAGCAACTAGCTTCGCTATGTTTTAAACTGAATTATTTATTCATTCAGTTTTTATCTCAACAGATAATATTTTAAAAACCTTTTCATAATTTAAAGTTATAAAATCACTTTAAAAGTTTTAAAAAGCTAATGTCCTTCTACTTTATAAAAGACGTCTTCTTAAAATTTGAGTTTATTCTTCAAATTACCACAACTGACTTATAAAATACATATATAATAATAGAAACATAATTGCTAATCTCAATTTAAGAAAAAAGAAATAGTAATCAGAAATATAGCGAAAAAGATATATAAAATTACTTAAAACCGGCAACAGCACTAAAACTCACATGTTGCC
>JAAAKQ030206525.1:0-10524 GCA_010016005.3 Zanna intricata | reverse complement strand
TAATATTTATGACATCAGTTTCATTGCTATACAGCAGAAATTATATATATTAATGAAAGTTTAATATATTTAATGCAGTGAGAACGATTAGAAAAGAACAATATGCATTTATCTGGTCAAACATGCTAAAATTTTCCATCATGAAAAAGGTTACAAGAGCACCGATATGGCTCCACTTCAAGCTCAGTAAAGTGGTTCACCATACATTAAGTTTTGTATGTATTATTGTAAGTTGAGTTTGTTTTCCTAAATCTTTATTTTTTAAATTAATTAGTCAACATTTAATTAAGGATATGTTTGGAGGTATTGACAATCGCTTAGTGTTTGTTCAACAAAATATTATGACAGAAAAAACTTTGATCATTTTATTCTTAAACATAGAACTTTTGATAAAATGTCACATATAAGTTCTCTCAGAAATATGGACAGAAGAACATGAGTTATCATTATACAATTTATCAGGCTATAAAATGTTTGCTAAATATAAGCATCTGCATAAGGCAGGAGGAGTTGTAGTTTTTATAACTAATTGTTATCATGGCAAAGATTAGATATGAATTACATAATGCTAACCACGTCCATTTGATGATAAAGATAAATAATAATGCAGAATTGGATTTCATAGAAATCTACAGATTACATTGTTTGTATAACAATTTTATTGAAGATTTTGATAAAATAAGCTGGGTTGAAAATAAAAGTTGAATAATAACTGGCAACTTAAATATTAATATCTTAAAACCCAACAGAAGAGTAAAGTTACTTAATAGGATGGTTAACCATGGCCAAAATAACAGCTGGCACTATTACTCTCATTGACAATGTTTTTTTTTTTAATTATTTTTTTTTTTTTTTTTTTTTAGGAAATTACTTGAAACTTAATATTGCAGTTACAATTGTAACTATAATAAGCCAGTAAGCTGGGTGGTTGACAGTTAGATGACTGACCATCACATGTGTTATGTGCGAGAGACTTAACTTATCATTATGAAAAAATGAGACAATCTTATAATCTTGATTATTAGTTACTTAAAAAAAGTGTTAGTAAAATCACATGGGATAAAGTATGTAAAAGTGAGAATATGTCGATAACATTCAATAAGTTTATAATTATATTACAAAACTGTACATCCAGCTCTCAGAAACCTAAAAATAATCGGGAAATAAGAAATAAAGGCTTGTATAAATAATAGACTGTGTTAATGGTAGACACAAAAAATAACTAGTATAAAAGATATACAAAAAAAATTACAAATAAATGATTACAGTACATATAAAAATAATTTAGCTAAGGAAATTATTAAAATAAAAACTGTTACTATAATAATTTATTCGCTGAAATCAAAAGAATGTTAAAGGTCGTATGATGATCTTCTTGGCCCATGCTAGTAATCTTATTTTCAGTTAGTGTTTGAACTTGAGAAAAATTACAACATGTATTTTTACTAGCAACGTAGCTGTTAACTACAGTCCAAATGAATTCAATTGAGTTGAGGTCTGGATGACATGTTGACAGTCATAAGATATCATGACCAACTTTATCAAGGTATAGCAGCTGATCCTTCAGAGTATATTTCAAACTGTTTTTCTGCCTTTGAAAGTTAATACTCTTCCCTAGCTCTTGTTATAGAATTTTCACTGTAGGAAGACAATGTTCTTGCAGGTGAAAATTATAAATTGTTCGTCTTACCATACATTTATCACAGTCCTGTGATACATCTTTTGGGAGTTGGTCGTTTGCCTGGCATTGAAAACTGTTTTGTTATATTGTCATCGTTATCTATTATTTTTTTCAGTTTGCTATTAATTGTTGTCACCACATGCTCAGACACACTACATGCTGAAGCAGTTCTTCCTTGAGATTTGATAAAGGAAATGTGACAGCCTTGTTATCCGTTTCTTCCTTCATAAGTCTGTAAACGTTGGAACTCCACCTTGACTATGAATGATGTGTCCTTTCAACATTGATTGAACACACGCACATACTTTGATTATTAGTTTTAAATTTTTGTGCAAACGCAGACTTTTTAAATATTAAATTACTAGCAATAAAACTACCATAAAATTGTTTGTAAGCATACAATCATTATCACAATACTTTGTTTCATTTATTGCAGGAAGATTACTATACAAAAATCTTATGATCGTACACAACTTCACAATGCTTGGCTGAAGACTGTTAATCTATGCAGTCTGTTTGTAATTTTTAACTACAATAGCGGGTCGTTGCTAATGTGTGTTGACATTAGTCATCACACATGAGCACTGACATCGATCAGCAAATTCTTAGTCTAAGGAAATAAATATTAGTCTAAATAAGATGATGTAATAATATTATGTTAGCTATGGTGAGTCATTGCTTGTATGATCTGAATGAGACAGAATGCTAATTTACAATGGCAACAAAATACTTGTACATACCAGTACCCTATAAGTTATATTAATTTGTATATGAAGTTTCGTGTAAGACTATATAACATTTTTTGTTTTGTATTTTATCTAATTTATGATACATGTTAATGGAAGTAATTATTTCATCATAATGCCACTACTGAACTATGGAATACCTGGTTTAGGATGTATTAATTACAGTAAAAGTAAAGTGAAAGCAGTTAAAGGGCCAACTATTAAACAGATAGAATGTATGTTAAATGTCATAATTGTAATTATTACAGGTAAGCTAACAGAAGACTCTTCTGAAATCAACAGTTCTTAACAATAACAATGTACCCATAACAGGTTTAAGAAAGTGTCATCTTTATTCTATTCACTGCACAAATTAGGTTATACAATGATTTATTTAGAAATTAAAAAATAATTCTTTATTTTAATACCTTATCTCAGTGATTGGTACTGCTGTTCTCACCCTGGTGTTAGATCTAGCAATTTTTGAAGTGAAAACTTTTTTTGGTGTTGTGCTGGATATTTTTGTGATACTTTTGCATGGGGAAAAAAATGGCTGACTTGTAATCAAAAATCGTCATAAGATGATTGCCATTAAATATATACCATTCAATGTATATACTAAACATATACATTGAATGGTTTGTCGGGGACCGCAACTGTGTGTGCTGGTGATCAATAGTGCATGCGACGGTCGCCGAATCAGCTGTTGCTTATGTCCTTAGTTATCAACCATGGACAACAGTCGAATGTTCTGTTTCTCTATCTACATTTCATTTCCACTGCACGCCATGAACCGAGTGATCTACTCAACTCACTGCTGTCACCACATACCAATCTATAATTACATGTACAATTGGCTTCCTCCAATCTACATTACCAATAACACAAGAGTACTGTCATCTTTTTTTGCTATATTTTATACGCTGGTTATTTTTATCATGCTCTTTCTCTCTCACTACAAACACGTGCACACTACACACATGAGGTGAGGAGGGGGATAGTTAAAAATGTTCATGCAGTTGTTATACTATGATTTTTTAATCCCTCATACTTGTGAAAGACATTGAGCGAGAATTTATACATATATGTATAAGATGAGAGGTGGGAGAAAAAACAGTGATGATCCATCAGTGATTCCCAATACACTTCTCTTTATCTCTCTCTCTGTATACTTATGCATATGTGCATATACATTTACAATAGACTGTAAAGAAAGAAGTTTATTTCACTTCTCTTTCTTTCTTCCGCTCTTTTTCTCTCTTTCTGTATACTGATACACATATAAGTATACATTAATACAATATAGAATGACTTTTGTAGTAATCTGGAGCACATTGCTTTGTAAATATGATTGTGTATACTTATACATATTGAAGCGTATGTTAAGTTGTTTATATAAAATTAATTTTAAAATAATTGTAATTCAGTGTAAAATAACATAGCAAATTTACAAGATATTTGGATAGATTTCATTCAAGAATATTTACTTCATATTTTAGTTATCATACACCAATTGTTTCATTTTTAAAAGAATCTGATAATACAAATAATATAATAATTACAGAAATAGAATATTATAATGTAAAAAAATATTATAATTGATTATAAACATGTAAATGTTTTCTAACATTTATTTAATAAAGAAAACCAATTTAATTTTTATTATTAAATTATTTAATTAACTTTTACACATTATAAATAGATTTCTTAAGTAGTCAATTAACTCATTTTAAATGAATAATCACATATTAGAATCAACAATAGAATCAAATGTAATTATTAACCAATGATGGGTACTCATTGTTTAGAAGTTTTCACTTCTGTTGGCTAGTCCTGTGACTGGCTATTTTTATTTAGGTACCATATACTGACAAATAAAAACAACGTTCCGGATTATAAAGGGATTACCTGAATATGTTATAATTAATTTCACAAAATTAAAATTTAGAATTAAAAAAAAATTAATTTTTTAAACATAGTTTCGCTATTGCGTAAAGTAATTAAAAAATATTTTTATCCACCTTACCAGCAACAATGATATATTTACTTTCTCAAGATCTTTCGGTTTATTTAAATCATCCTCGAGATTAAAAAATATTACAATAATTTAAAAATTAAAATAAATGTACAGTCATGACTGATTGTCAACGCTATACTCAATGAGCATGCTGTTATAATATTTTTAATTTCCTGATGATGGTTTAAATAAATCGAAAGATCTTGAGAAAGTAAATATATCTTTGTTGCTGGTAAGGTGGATAAAAATTTTTTAATTACTTTATGATTAAAAAAAAAACTTTTGATATAATATGTCCTCATAATTTTACCTCCTGTGCTTAAAGTTTTCAACATATCTCCCACAGTGTTTGACATCATTGCAACTTTAAGATCCACATCAAAAATAATGTTATCAGATGTCTTAAGTTTAATATTCGGCATCTACAAATAATAACAACAATCAAACAATGAATAAAACTTATCTTGAATGACAAATAAAACATTTTATGAAACTATTAATGTTCATAATTAAAAGCAATTTTATTATTACAAAGAAAAATTCCGGAACACAGTTTATCTAAAAATAAGATAAGTGATGATAAAAATTAATTGAAGTGAAAAGGCATCATTAATCTATTTACTGTGATAAAATGGTATCCAATATTTTTCTTATACAGTATGATCAAATATCTGAAAGGCATTTTAAATATGAATCGATTAACAATGTTTCATGGCTGCTGTCAGATGACATCAATGCTTATTTTAGTTTTAAATGATGATTTTGTACTTAACTGAATAAGTTAAATTAAGTTGTATCGATTTTACAACAGATCTCTTTGATCATATTATTAAAGTATTAATGTTTTAGTGACTAGAGGCCTACATCCAGCTACAATTACTTGGAATTTTTTTGTAATGAAGGAGAAAAATTTTATAGCAAGTGAAAAATGAGACGCGTGACTGGGAATTGAACCGCAAACCTTCCAGCAGATGAGAGATTGCGTTCCCATTACCCCTCCCCAAAGTGGTATAAATTCAAATCTTCCTAATAATTTTAAATATATTTTCTTTAATTATAAAGAAAATTTTCAATCAACTCCAGTATAAAATACCACACAAAAGAATAAGAGAGTGTCTGTATTTCTTGAGAGCAAGTTTACCAACCACAGTAAAAAAATTTGTTTCTTAGTAACTAATACTGCACAACTTTCAAAACACGATGATCTAGAAAGCCACAAATAAGGTTTTCTGGTTGGAAAGAATCCTCATTTTGTGCAGGAATTGGAAAGAAATCTATTGCATACAATAATATGAGCTGGATGACATTATAATAACCAAGGTATATTTGTCTAGGGTAGAGGGAAGTCTTGGACATACTGTAAAAGGTTAAGGGATTTAATCTAAATTACACTTGATTTGTTTATATATCATAAAATATGAGGTGTGGCTAGAAAATAACAGGGCTGATTTTTTGTAAGACAGACAGCGCGAGCCTCAAGCTCAAATGCCACATTGTCAAGTCACTTGACATCCCTCCTTTACATTACAACTGGTTTGACGACTGCAGCCTACTCAGTGGGCAGCCTTCACTTGTGTCGGATCGTGTACCTGCCGCTCATCAGAAAAATTTTAAAAAAGAGCAACGTGTTATGTGAAATCTTTAGTCAAAGTTGGCAATTCCGCAACAGACTTATTCCTCTTACAACAAGGCCTATTCTCTCTCATCACCGTGATGAATGTATGTCACAGCACACGGGTTTTTGAGTGGCATAAATGGTTCAAAGCAGGATGAGAAGAAATCAAAGATGATTCACATCCAGTACGTCCTTCCACTTCGAAAATGGATGGAAACATTGAAAAAAAAAAAAATGGGCAATCTCATCCATCTTGAAGATCTGAAGGTCAACAAGTGAATAAGGAATATTATCTTGAAGTTCTAACTGCTATCCATGAGCGAGTAACAAGAAAGCGACCTGAGTTGTGGAAGAACAAATCTGGATTCTTCATTGGGACAATGCTCCAGCCCACACTGCACCAATTATTACATCATTTTTGGCTAAGCATGGGATCCCTATGCTGGAACATCCATCCTACTCACCAAATCTCCAGCCCCATGTGACTTTTTTATGTTCCTGAAAGTGAAGGAAGCATTGAAAGGAACTAGATTTGAGACAGTTGAAGCTGTGAAAGAAAAAGCAATGGAGACCATGAACATGATTTCAGAAAGTGACCTGAAACACTGTTTTGAACAATGGAAATTCAAATGGAGTGGTATAGAGATCATGGAGAGAAGTTCATTGAAGGGGATAATGCAAAAGTTGTTAGGGAAAAATATAAAAAATGTTACAGCAAAAATCCAGTTATTTTCTAGCCACACCTGTATATCTCTTTATCTCAAAATCATGGTGGACATTTTTAAACGCTGTTGGATTGTTTGAAAAAATATCATTTATACAATAATTTTATGAATAATTTTCATACAGTGCTAGATTGATAGGAATATGTAAAAGTGGAAGTTAATTAATTTTCTTGAATCTGTATTACAGTAAACAAATTGAGTAAGTTATCTCTTTAAAAGACAATATTAATGAACATTAAAAACAATTTTATTCTTTCCAACCATTAAAATCTTCTTTTTTCTCTGAAAAAGGTAGTCTGGTACAATTTCCATTATTTAAAATCTATTTTTATTATTCAGTTATACAAAACACGGATTAAATTGACAGATTCATAGAAGATAAAAAATGAAGGTTGGAGAACTTTTTTTATACTACTATTCAAACTGAACTGAGTTAGTTCTCCTACAACCAAATCTTATTTATTAGTTGATGGGACCCTCAGTCAAAACTCAGGGTGGAGGTATAAAAAATTCAAAATATTTTTACTTTGTAGATGATAATGTTAGTTATATTTATTTATCAAACTTGTAATATCCAGTAAAAACTGGAGTTACACGTAAAATTTATGGAACGAATGTATTCATTGAAAAATTAGTAGTTTTCGAAACAAAGCTTTAGCGTTTCAATCAGTTCAAGACTAGAATGCAAGTTTAGTTCAAAGCAATCAATAAGGAGCCAAATCTGAAAGGTCTATATAACATCTAAAAATTTAAGTTTTGTACGTACGCTTTGAAATCGATTTGACAAGTTTAAACGGACAATAGTACATAAATATAATGAAATAACCTGCTTTTTTCATTAAGTTGAACTATAATCAATTCTAGCACTGTTCTGAAATATTGTGTTAACTTTAAAGTTAAATGTAAAATACGTATCCAACAAAATTCTAATTGTCGGTACCGGTAACAGACACAAAAAGGTAATGGGTAGTAATAAGGCTTAATTTTTTTTGTGGCAAATTAATCTCTTTGGAGTACTACTATCATGTCGAAAAATTTGTACTCAGCATAAAATCACGTGAAATAAATTAGGTATATTAATATTTAAGGTTCACAAATAAAAATACTTGCACATAATTATTATCATAAAACTGTTAACCTACCTTTGATGTAAAGTGGGGTACTAAGTTAATTAATAAGAAACAAAGACCAACAAACTCAACTACACCACAATCCTCTGCAATTACCGACGGAATTTCCTCAGTAAAAACTATTGTGCAATACTTGTTGATAAACAATTCTTACCAACCTTTATTTACCAATACAGCTTAAATTAATGAATTAATTAAATGAATTTTATTTTTGTTAATAAATATAATAAGAAAACAAATGTCGTCATTATAAATAATTTTTTTTTTGTTTAAAATTAATTATCCTATATTTGAAAGAAAAATTATTCTGCACGTAATGTATATCAAAATCGTATGAAAAATCAATAAACTAAAACAATCTGTTATAATTTGTTCAGCGTTCTCAACAAATTATCTTGAAAATTTTATGAATAACATTTTTTATATAAATTGCATTATGCATTTCCTACGCAAGATTTTTTTTTACCTCCATGTAAAGAAAAAAAGGTTCAATTACCTTTTTTTCAGAAAATTTGGTTTGTAGTACCTTAATTTTTTGTTATAATAAACAAAATACTTTCTATTTAAAAAATTTCTTCTCTTCTTCGTACTGGCAACACTGGGCAGTCAAAAGAGAATTACGACAGTAGATAAAAGTAACTAATAAGCGAAAATGTCAACGTTAATATTGTAAATTTAATAAACCAAATAAAATGTTTTGCCATATTTCGTTTATAATATCGTTAGTAATAAATATAATGGTCATTTATCTGTTGTCGAACACAACATATAACAAACGACCTTATGTGCGGCATGAAGGAAGTTATACTGTTACATAGCACAATTTGTTAAATTTCTCTGTCCCGTAAGTCAGATTACAAAATAGGCAACAGTTGTTATTCTTTATTTTTTTGAAAAAGCAAGTTTCGGCGTAAGGGAAAGCGCATTATTGTTTCTCCAAGGCCATTTAAAAAATGTACATAGATTTATTTATAACTAATTTTTTTGTGAACCAATATTATGAATTTCATAGAGTTTTAAGAATTAAAGTTATAAAATCAGATAGATGACTTAAAATTTTAATAAAGTCCGTGAGGAGAAGAGAAATTTTTTTTTAACCTCTGGAACCACAATTAAGTACATCTTCAGAGGGATGAGATGAATGAATTGTAGCGTGTGTGAAAAATGCCATGCCTGACCGGGATTTGAACCTGAGAAGAGAAATTGTAGTCACGAAACAGTGTACAAATAAAAAGCTCTATTACACGCTTATAGATATGAAATTGAAAAACATAGTTTAAAATTGTGTAAAAGTTTTACTCAAAATCTACAGCTGGGTATCAATTCTCAAGTTTCTTAAGAAAGTTATATAAACATATGTCCTGACATGCTTTGTTTATTACAGCTAGTGAAAGATTTCGCATGGGTTCAGCTGCCCTGGTGAAGTGAGGTTGTATTAAAATTTTTAGGACGTTAATTAAGAGGCAGAATTAATCATTTCTTATGGTTTTTGACCTGAAATATTGAATAAAATAGGTCCCAGAATTGTGTTTGTAATAGTTTTTGGAAAAAAAAAATCAGGTGAAAACCAATTACTTACAATATCTTTGTTAAATGGGTAATAATCACATAAAACTTTTAAATAAAACTTGTATAGAATTTAATTCTGAACAAAATGTGGCCAGATAAGTTGAATAAAACAAAGAAAGGTAAGAAAGATTCAAATTTTATTTGGAAACAGTACACTAAACCTAAGGTAATGTACAAACCAGTTTATAATAAATGTTCAAAAATGAGCCTTCCATCTTGAATACATTTCTGTAATATTTTAGTTGTCTTTTTATTTTTTTAGGGCTGTCCTTTGCCCTCAATTGCTCAGCCGCATCCATAGTGCAGACAATTAATTCCTCTTGAGGATATATATTTGCTTTGTAAAAAATATTTTTCATCATTCCCACACACAAAAATCTAAAGGTGTTAGATCAGGCAATTTGGTGGCTAGGAATGTGGACCTCCACAACTGATCAATTTCTCAGAGAAATGATGATTTAAGAAAGTGGTACCGCACAAGAGAGAAGTGGGAATGTGCGCCATCATGCTGGAAGTATACTTTGTATCTCAGCGCTTGAGCACAACCTCAAGCAGCTGTGGCAAATAGAAAGAAAGTGTAAGTAGGCTTTAGCATTTGGCCAGGTTATATAAATGGTCCAAATAAATAATTGTGAAGAGGGTTGCACCATACATTAATGCTAAATAATTGTTGAAAATAGCCTTCCACTGTTTTATTTGGATTTACTTCAAACCATGTGTGCTCATTGTGTAAACTATTGTCACTATCTCAAGTGAAATTTGCTTTATCGGTAAACAAAACATACTTGTAGAATTGTCAATTTATATTCCACCAGTTGCAGCACTCCAAGTGAAACAGACCATTTCCTGGGTTAAGTTAAGTTTGGTTAAATAGGATTTAACCAAAGTACCTAGTTCCCTAGCACCCTAGTACCCTAGTACCCTGGTACCCTAGTACCTTTACTAGGATTTAAACTTTGGAACTCTTGACTTCGAAATCAGCTGATTTATACAGATTTGAATACTAGATCGTGGATACCAGTGTTCTTTGGTGGTTGGGTTTCAATTAACCACACTTCTCAG
>JAAAKQ030206514.1:0-11739 GCA_010016005.3 Zanna intricata | reverse complement strand
AGAACTGTACGTGTATGAGGGGCCTTATGATTGGAGAAAGAAGAGACTGGTACGTAGGAAGAGACAGAATGGAAGCACGTGCGACATTAAGGCTCCGTTGGAAGGAGAGATGGTTAGTTAGGAATAAGGCACTGTGGACTAAGCGCCTTAGAGGGAATATGGACAAATGATGCAACATGAGGTATGGAGAAGTTGACACTGTCTATGCCAGGTATTGATGGGGCATGGTGTTTTCGGAAGCTATCTACACCGCATAGATAGACGAAATATATATAATTGTATTTTTTTCCAAAATTCTATGGATACACCGGAACATTCAAATTTGAACGCATAATTTCAGAAAATTTATAAACAAACTTTGTAAAAAAATCATATCGGCGCAGCTGATCTTGAATTTTAAGAGAACATCTTTGTACACAGGCTTACAAAACAAACATTCAGTCGGAAATTAAATTTTGGATCTTATTATGTATTATTAATATGGGCAAATTATACAGCTTTTTTTCGAGATCTTTGTACTATTTATTTATAACAATTTTTGTGACAATTTATTTATATTAAACAACTTCTACAGATCAATTCATCTGAAAGATCCCGTATTTGAATCCCTTCAGGCATGGTTTTTTTTCAAACATAAAATCTCCATTCCACATTACCATGCAAAAGCTGCGAACTCATGTAGTAAATTAATCATCCATAAAAAAAAATAGCAATATACGTGTAACTTAAAACCGTTAAGTTTTAAAGAAAAACCATAAAATAAAATATAAATAACGAACTTAATAAAAATATATTCGATGAAATAGAAATGAAAAAGAAATCAATACTTCATTTAATAATCAATAAAATGATTACTGACTAAAATTGAGCTTTGTGCTCTAGAGGGTTGTATTAATTCATTAAAACAGTTAAATAGGAATAATTATTACTTACAAGTAATCGCTTCCAAGTATTCAGAAATCAGTCTAATGCTATAAATTAGTTTATAATTATAGGTAAAATAAAAGTATAAATTATTCAACTATTCCTCGTAAAAATGAAGTTATGGGTTACACACACTATCGTAACTTTTACAAACCGTCCTTGGTACAATTTCTTGAATAGGTCAATACATTTGAACTACTGCTTCTATAACTCTGTCCTACAAAAGATGTTAAGTCAATAACTAGTAAATTCGAGAATAAGTTCATGTCAATCAATTTCTACTTCATCTACCCTACTTTTCTACGACGTATCTTTTAAAGGTAGAAAAATAACTACGCATCTGTACCTGAAGTATTGATGCATATTAGCTGTTGATGGTAGTTACAGTACTCATGTCAGAACAGGGGAAAAAAAGTTTTTAAACAAGAGGAAAAAATATTAAATTTTGACAAATAAAATCGATTAAAATCCATGTAACTAATTTTATATTAAATTTAAAGATAAATACGATTTTTGTAGTCTGAAGACCTACTCGCCTTGAAAGCAAATTATAGAATGAATAAAATAGTAAAAAAAAGGTTAATTATAACAGTTTTAAATACAGTTATTTTCCGGCCTCCGTGGCGCGAGTGGTAGCGTCTCGGCCTTTCATCCGGAGGTCCCGAATTCGAATCCCGATCAGTCATGGCATTTTTCACACGCACTACAAATTCATTCATCTCATCCTCTGAAGGTATACGTTAGCGGTGGTTCCGGAGGTTAAACAAAAAAAAAAGAAAAAAAAAGTACAATTAATGAAATTAATTAAATAATAATTTATAGATAAACAATTTTATTTATCTTTTTAATTCCAAAGATTCAATAATAATAAACAAATAGAGAAATCTAGAAAGACCTACATTTGTATTTACAGCGATAATTAAAAATAAAGATGGAAATGGAAGTAGTTGTCTTTCATTATATATATACGAGTATATATATATATATAGTGTGTGTGTGTGTGTGTGTGTGTGTGTGTGTGTGTGTGTGCGCTGTCTAATTACTTTTTAAATGAAAAACAAATGAAATTATTATTAGAAAATGAGTTGAAAGAAGGAAAAATATTAATAATATATTTTGTGAAGAGATTACGTCACTTATTCAAGAAATATCGATGAATATTTCTTGAGTGACGTATATTCATGGTAATGAATGGTGTCAATGATAATCCATAGATTATTTAATTCATTCTAACCCACGCAGAATATTTTCAGATATTTGTTTTTATATTATAAAAATAATAAAACACAGTGTGATGCTGCTGAACTTCCCCATCATTAACATAAATCTTAAAATTTGACTTTCTTTCTCTGATAAAGTTTAGAATTAAATATCCTTAACAGCACCAATCATTTTTTTTTTCTATATTTATTTATATATTTAATTTCGTAAGTGGAAAAAAAATGTTCTTGATATATTTCTTAAATCTATAAAACAGTTTAGAAACAAATTCAGTCTTGCGCGCGCGCGATTGAAATGTGTGTATGCGTGCGTGCGGATTTGCGGGCGCGAAAAAGAGAGAGAGAGAAGAAAGTACCAGGAGTTCAGCACTTTAGAATTCAAAATACCTTATAATATTAAGAAAATAAAAATTCAAGGCTGGGTAATTTGTTAATTATATTAATTCTTCCCTTCTGTTAGATATTATGACAGTAAGGAAGTAATGTATATACTATTGGAGAAGAAGAGAAGAATTAACTAGATGAAGAGAAATAAAAGATTTCTGAGAAATAAGCATTACCAACTTAAGCAGAACTCTTGTATTATTTGATCAAGTCATTGTGATAGATATTTCGCATTACCTACACATTTATTTAAATACCTTTTCTTTTACTCAGATAATATATTGTCTCCATGGACTAAATATACAGAAACAAAATTACACGTAACTAGAATAATCTATAGTAAGAGTTTGGGTGTGATAATATAACGAACGATATTACTTTTTTTAACTGTTTAAGTAGACTTGGCCTAGTAAGAAGCCATAAGCCGATTGTGTGTGGGTAATTCTAGGAAACTTCATTTCTTAATCCGATAAAAGACAAACACCTTCTATTGTAAATTTCACAATACTTTTATATAACATGTATAATATTTTTATATATAATACGATGTATTGTGATTAAATAAACTACACATAACTATCTACTGATACAGAATTAGGCTGAAAAAAGAATATTATATAAACTGGCATTATACAAAGAAAAAAATTGAGATACTTACTTTGTAACTTAATGTAACTATACACATATATAGTACATCATAGATGTAAAAAATTAAAAAAAAAAGTGTTACAAATGTATACATCGCATACATTCATCACCAACCGAATATAAGGTTATACATAAGGGTACAAAGTCCTCAAAGTAAAGGCAATATTGCATCCTATATCTTCTGTGTTCATCCCTGAGTTGAGTGTATATAAAGGAAATTATTTTTAGAGAATGCTGGTTGCATCGCTTTTAATATAAGCAACTTTTATGCATTAAATCTATAAGAAGGCAGTCAATGAAAACTAAAAAATTATTGTACTCCTTATTTGTACTCTTCAGGCAAACAATTAATTAGTGTATTTAATTGTTTCCACTCATTAAGGAATAAATATAAAAATAAATATAAAATATATATAAAATTTTATAAACATAAAATAAATAAATAAATATGAAATTTTATATATTAAAAAAAATGGGCTGAAAACATACTTTCAGTGCGTGTGGGCAATCGACGAATCGGATTGATGTTTTTTCTATTCTGCTTGGAATGAAGCAGTCATTGGATCACAGACGAGTCTCCTCTAAGAAATCCTAAAAAATCCTCTATTCTCCTTAATTGAGGAACTTTTCGAAGTTATTACATAAGGAAAATAAGTTTTGAGGTCGTCAGTTCTTGATGACATATCTGGAGGAGATTCCGTACAGTCAAAAATCACCACCTATTCCAGTAAAATGTCTGGATGAAATGGAAATAGCTTTTGAGAGTGCATTTTACCTTTGGTAGGAAAAGAAAGAGAAAAACAAGGGGATTGGGGTGAGAATTTTAAATGGGGAAGGTTTTTAACTAACATTTTTAATTACAAAACATAAGTTTGTGATAATCAATGTGGAACAGCGTGGGTCCGCTAGGATTTTAGCCGATTTTTAAAAAAATATACAAAATTATTTTGTACTAATAACTTGCAGATCAGCAAGGAGCCACTAGTTACTTTAAAACCACGCCATCAAGGTAGCTAAAAAAGCCTAGTGGAATGGACTGTGCGCGGAACTTGACAATGACCCACGAGGTCGAGCGTATAGGATAATCACCAAAAGATTGGGAAGAAAATTGACTATACTCCCTAAACAGGATGCCAAAAATGCAATGTTCAGGCTTTTCCCCTGCGCGGAGGCTGTGCTAGAGTCACCTACTGAATTTGACAGACGCTAGTTCACATTAGACGAAATCCGATCAGCAGTCAGTAGGTTAAGGAACACAAGCAGTCCCGGACCAGATGGTATTCCTGCCGTTATTATCAAGGGTTTATTAAAGAAGATGCTAGGACAGATCCTGACAATGTTTAACAAGCAACTGGAAGCAGGTACTTTCCCATTATACTGGCGAACAGTCCGTACTGTGTTTATTCCAAAAAGGAGTGGAGATGGCGGATTCACAGATGTGCGACCGCTTTGCCTACTTAATATGGGGGCCAAAGTTATGGAAAGGGCAATATGCGACAGAATACAGGAAGAAATAGACACTAATGGCGGATTACATAATAACCAATTTGGCTTTGTTAGGGGAAGATCGGCCCTTCAGGCGGTGTCCAAGGTCATCACATGGGCAAAGGAGACAGTGACAGGCACCTGGCGGACCAGGAGCATTACAGCGTTGGTGCTCCTGGATGTGCGTAATGCCTTTTGGGTCCGTCCCTTGGGACATAGACCTGAAACCACTAAAGGAAAGAAGAATTAGCAGTTATTTCCTCAAGCAAATGACTGAATATTTTAGTGAGAGATGGTCTTATATTGAGACCCTGTAATGAGTTGAGTAATGAGTTGACCCTGTAATGAGTAATGAGTTGGAAATTGTGTGGCGGCGTCCATCAGAGGTCAGTTACGGGGCCGCTAATTTGGAATGTGGTTTTTTATGGATCCCGAGGCTCCCACTGCCGGAAATGACAGAAATAATCGCCTATGCGGACGACCTGGCCGTCATGATTGCAGGATGTGATGAGGAAGAAATTATGGCACGAGGCAATGAGGCTACAGTGCCTCGCGATGGACGCAACAAAAATGGTACACCACGACTAAGGGAAGGTCCTTGTATAAATTTATACAGAACTTGGGGGATGGTACGCCTCTACTTAATTTTTAAGGGCAACGGGAGCCCAGGTGCTCACCAACCATGCAAATTTAAAACAATATCTGTTTAGGTTCCGCTTGGCAACTGATGAACAAATACCATGCGTTTGCGAGAAACTCCAGTCGAACGAACATATGATGTTCGACTGCGGGGTAGTCGAACATTATATGTTCACTTGGGGCAGCTTTAGTTGTATGTAATATATGCCAAGTGAACAGTGGGACACAAAAGGGAATGGTGTTTGGCGCCACGCTTGTTCCGTTCACGCAATTAGATTAGCTCTAGTAGCTAGATAGGATATTGGTCGCTTAAATGTTCGAGGTTCAGTAGCTCTTCATGACACAGACATTCGGTTTTATGCTTTAGGGCGAGAATGGGGTGGTAGCGGGAGAAATTCCAGGAAACCAAATTAAGAAAATAACAATAAAGAATAGACAACTTATAAAAATTATTTTTAAATGTAATTTAAGCATGTAATTTTACAACATTGAAACTTTTTCATAACTAAAGTATAAAATCCTTTGTTTAGGTTCTAAGAATGAATTAAGGTAAAAAGAGGATAATACAATTAATAAAATGAATAAGGCTAATGAAAAATAAAAAATAAGTAAATAAAATAAGTGATTAAGTTATATTTAATGTTTATGAAGTCTTGAAAGCCATTTCTCGGTTCGAGAATCCTGGTATCAAAAATCATACGGTTCTCTTTTACTTCTCTTTTATTATTCTTACTAAAATTGATTTATTTACTCTTTTAAAGAATTTTTGAAATAGTTTAAAACAAAAGGACTTTTGTTAATTTTAATATTCTAATCATTAATTATTTTTTTTTTTTTTTTTTAGTTTTCTGTTTGAAATTAAAAAATTTTTCTAATGAAATAACAAAAGATTCATTTTTGTGAATTCATTAAAACGATGTTTATGATGCAGTAGAGATGGTCTGATAATAAACATTTTTAATATAAGCGTATTATAATTAAAAACTTTCTATTTCTTCTTAAAACTAAATAATTTGGCATACTTCTTCACACAATCGCCGCTAACAATAAAGGATTCACGAGTCTCAAAATACCTTCGTCATATTCCTTTGTCCTCAGGTCTTTTAACCACTGACAGTTTCTTTTAGTTTGTTATCTTTGAAGAAACGACTCGTCTAAAGAAATTATTTTGCCAACATTAGTTTCTGGTACATACACAAATATTAACCTCAAATCCGAAGTGGTGACGAATAAAATCTTTTTTATCAACGACAATCCTAAAATCGGTAAGAGATGATCAAGACTCATGTAAAACGCCCTTTTTCAATAAAGTTACTTCCACTGTTCCCAATATTTAAGGAAAAAAATTTTATGCCTATTTTTTTATTTACCACATTAAAACTAGCCAACCATTCAATTTCAGCCTTTTTCTACCTTTCTGAACGTTTAAAGTTTAACTTTTCAAAAGTCAATATACCATCCAATTATCAAGAGTTAGTAGGAATACTGAATATATCATTATTTAAAAATTTTAATCATGTAAATGACTTTAAGGGTGTACACCAAACGGTAATCTACAATAAAAAGTCATCAGTCACCTTGAATACAGCAAGTGCCACGACTTTTGAGAAAGAAATTATTCTCTCACAAAGATGTCTTTAATTCTAAGGCAGCCGTTTCGATAGTCTATCGTATGATTGACTGTAGAGTATGACTGAAATGTTATGATTCAAGTGATATGATTGCAGTGATATGATTGAATTGACTGAAAGGTTTATCTATAAGCATGTTAGAATAACGGCCTAACCTACTCGTATTTATTTACGGATGGATATACGAATATTTAGCCTTATCTCTTATTAATTTCTTATCTCCTTATCTCTTTTCATCTCTTATTAATGTTTTTACCGGAAAAATGTACGCCTTTAATCAGTGCAGATCACTGGTTCTGATGTGTACAATTAAAATAAAAATATTTTTTTAAATTTAATTAACAATCATAATATCTTTCATTAATGAAGAGGCTATCTCCTGGACGTAATGGTAATGTTTCAGTGTTTCATTCGGAAAATCTCGGGTTCGATTCCCACTTGGCATATGGCATTTTTCATGAGTGAAAAAATTTCCCTTCCATATTACCAGTCACAAGCTTAAGTTTTAAGCGCTGAATTATGATCTATAAAAATAAGTTGGATACGGAGATGGAGAACGTCACAACCTTTTTTTCTTTTTTTTTTTTTTTTTAAATAACATTTAGATTATTCTGTAATATTATGTATAATATATTCTATGTAATATTATGTAAAACATAAGTAATACTTTAGTTACTTTACTAAAGTAATATTTTAGTTGCAACACGTATTTATTCTATTTATTTTCCACCACTGTTTAAATAGGATAACCTAATTTTTAATTTTAAATGACATTTTTATGAAACCTGAACTGAATTTTTTATAAAACTGGATGCCAGTTAAATAGAAATTGAAAAACATAAAATAATTAAAAATGAATAATATTTTTTCAGAAAATGGGGCTAAAATAATTATTATATTTCATGTTTAATGCATACTATTAAATACAATTCTATCCATCTGTTTTAATTATAATTAATTTTGTACTTCTAAGGTTATAAACAGATAAACTACATTTTAATTAACATTACATTTTAAATTATTTTTAAAGTAGTGGTAATGAATACTGTGAACTCATTAATATTAATTTTAGTGACAATTTATTACCTTCATCCACAGTAACAGTTCAGCACGTTTATAATTCTCGAGAAAAAAAGGCTATATTTATTTTCCCGCAACTTCATTCAAATTTCCTACCCAGAAAGAAACTTTTGTTATCAGTAAATCTTTTTAGCAATGCAAAATAATTTCCCTGTTCTATTATAACGAGGAAAACATGCTAATTTTGTGCTATGATACTTTTAACACATCGCCATACATTATTGCATCAACGTCATTATCCGGTAGAATTATCTCTCGGTAGTTAAAATAAAATAAATGAACTAAAATTATTTGAAACAATTTTTAAAATTAACGAAATTACACACAAATAAATTTATGAAAGTTTATGTAACTTAATATTTAAATATACTAGGAATTTGTTACGTGAAGACAATGTGATATATTGAAATGATACATTACATTTCAAACTGATTGAATGCTTAACGCCACTATAATCTTAAAGGAATAGATAAAAAAACAGAAGGAGAAAAAAGATGATTAATGATCTATCATTTATCTGAATCGTTGATGTATCGATGAAGAATTAAAAAGATGTTATAAGAATGTCGAGGACAGATATGTCAGAGAGCTTTGAAAAGACTAACAATAGTGGCAGTGGTATTTTTAAATAAAGGCCTATCTATAGGTTGCTCTGTATAAACTGTAATTACATAGTTGTACAGGATATGCGTCATCAAGAAATAAATTTTCGAAAGTTTAAAATAAACTTTTATGTTCTTAATTACCTTTACCTCCTATTTTTTTTTTAATTTTAAATTTAAAAATACTTCTTTTTAAATACTTTACGCCGAGCAAAAAAAAATTATTTCCTATTGAATAAATTTCTAAACTGTGCTTTAAACTAAAAACATTCAATAACTTCAAACTTTTGAAACCTTTATTGATTTAAGTATTTTTTTATATCCAAGTTGGCAGCGATGACGTAAGCGTAACTTTTTCATACGTTTTTTAGGGGGGATTTATTAGTTGAGTTGAAATTCGTCTCTTATTTCTTTTTGAAAGAATAATTAAAGAATCATCTTTTATCTTGGGATCCATTTTTTCATGAATTCTCCATTAAGAAAAACATTCAGGATCTCGAATGATATTAATTAATAAATAATAAACTGAAATTTGCTAAAAAAAAATCTAAAATAAAAATACTTAATCAAAATTTATGACTTAAAGTAACTGCCTTTGATTTAACATAAATGATTTCATGGTAATATTTTAGTTTTAATCACATAAATAAAAGGTGGCGACTATATAATTTAATCTCTTGTTACTAAATTTATAAAATTGCTGGGTAAATAAAGCTAAAAAGCAGAATGGATATGATTGGCTGGGATGGTTCATTAACAGGTTTAATATATCAAAACAGTTGTAAAGAAAATGATTTTCACTTAACTGGCCAACCAGTTAAACGGCTTTAACTACGTCCAGAAAAATTGTGCAAAACAAGAAGACTTTAAAAGTAATCGTAATTCAATGTAATTTAAAAAATTCTTTTGCAGAACTGCACAAGAAAATCGACTTTTCGTTTCGGACGCCTTATTTTGCAATCAGAAACGCACTGATATTCCGCGTACAACAAACTACATAGTTCGATTGACGAGTAGACCGTATATACAAAATAAAGTTTAAACTCACTCGTCACTGTGACTCACCGCGCAGGCGAGTATGAAAATATAGCAATATAAAGTCATCATAACCTAAAATTATGGTTATGTTGTCTGTTGTCAACCCTAAATTGAGCGTAACTCAAGAAAAATTCAACAATCTCCATCACATGCACAACTTTAGACACACTACTATAGCATATCTTAATTTTAATGAAATTGATTTAGTAGTTTTGGAGATCTATGAGCCACAAGATTTTATACATGAATGGTATTTTCGAAATCATCATACCTCCACAGGTAAATAAAATCCACTTACACCCCCCAAACCCATCATGCCACCGAAGAAATATCTCAAATTGAGGTTATGTTGTCTATTGTCCATCTTAAATTGAGTGTAACTCAGAAAAGATGAATCTTCATAAACTTCTCCCATATATGACTTCAGGTACACACTATGGGGCATATTCGAAATTCAGTGAATTTTCAGTGAAGACTAATTAAGTCTTTGTTTGCTTAGGGCACAAAGAAATATTTATATTAGGGCATCACGAATGTAGTGCAAAGTTATATGAGGATTTTCGCTACCCCATATTCGATAATTGGATATTCACCTTACCTCTGATATGAAATGTTGACTCATCAAAAAAATTACTTTGTCTAAAAATGTGTCAATTCTATCCATCATTTCCGCACAAAACTGCAGCCGAACAACTTTGTCTTCTTCTGTAATGTGTTGAACCATGGTTAGTTTATATGGCTTCAAGTGCAATCATTTATTTAATACGCGCGAAACAATCATTTGTGGAATTCCAGTCTTACGTGAAACGCGTCACGTTTATTTTTACGGTTTTCGTGTAAAGCTTTCTCAGTGTTGTTTCACAGCAGCTTCAGGGACGCAGAGGCGTCCTGATGATTATGTATGTTTAACAGAATAACCTGTCTCAACGTAGGTTTGGTGCCAAGAGTAAATTGTATGCCTATTAGGAGGCTCCCTACCGTACTCGCTATCGAAAATTACGTTGAAATGCAGTTACTCACTGCAAATCGTGAAACTGAAAAACTCAGAGAGCACGTTCGCACTAGTAATGTATCCATTTTTAACAACTCTGGTGGCAGTGCTGGTGGCCAAATTCGGTACCAATGAATTAAAACTTGACGTGTTTAGCTACGAATGAGACCTCAACCGAATCTGTAAATTATCTAAAAAAGTTTTATATGCTTTTAAAATTGTAAATTCTTATTGAATCGCTTAGCATTATATCAAAGATTAAAATTCTTTCAAACATTTTTCCTTAATTTAATTATTTTTTTTACATCTATTATCTGCCTAAAAAAACATATTAAAGTGTAACAATTATTCTGATATATACAAAAATGTAAGATGTACTAGAAAACAAAAGGCAACACTCAGACAAATCATTCAAAAAAATTTTCAAATATACGAGAAAAATACTTTTCAAAGACATTGTAAACGCGTACATTACATTTCAAAATTAAACAGTAAAAGACGATGTTCTTTAATTGTAAATTCAATTATAGTTATTTTTGTGATAATAATTCTTGATCAGAAAGTAAGATATATAAAAAATATAATAGATTAAATTAAATTAATTTCTGTGCAAAATGTGTTAACATGAAGGAATCACATAGACCTTTTCTACCCTCGAAAACTAAATGATCATATTTATGTGTAACCTTAACGTGACACTACACTAAAATTACATACAATAACACTTAAAGTAATTTACGAATGAAAGAAAACCAAAAAGAGGTCACTAGATGCAGTCAGAGCGCTGTAAAACTAATAATGTCACCCATTTACCACTGTTCCCAATACAAATGTAATTTCGTAATTCATTTTTCAAGATCCAAAGTTTAATAAATTAAATTAAAATTAATTTATAGTAATAAAAAATTAATAAGGCTAGGCAATTGAAATTTTTACTTTTCTCTGGCAAAAAGAAATATGATATGGACCACTACATGACTTCCTTGTACGCTTATTAAACTTTATACACACTTTTTTTTAAAAAAAATTAAAAGTACATCAAATTTTATTTCATTAACAAATTCTGGTATTTTTTCATAAATATATATTTTTTTTAT
>JAAAKQ030206503.1:0-11739 GCA_010016005.3 Zanna intricata | reverse complement strand
CCTTAGAAATTACTGGCAAAAAAGAAAAGCTGAAAAACAACAAATCAGCAAGAAAAGAAAGAGCTTGTCAAAAAAAATGAACTAAAGTGATCCAAAATAATAAAAAAATAATGATAAAAAATAATTTAAAAAAAATATAAAAGGTAAAAGATAGAAAGTTATCCAAAATGATAACTAAAATGTTATCCAAAATGAGGCGCCGACCTTCGCGGCGCGAGTGGTAACATCTCGGCTTTTCGTACGGAGATCCCGTGTTCGAATCCGGTTGGGCATTTTCACACGTACAAAATTTGCATTTCATCTCATTCTCTGAAACATTCCCTAACGGTGGTCCTGGAGGCTAAAAAAAAGCTATCCAAAAAAGTGAGGATATATTATTTTAACATTAAAAAAACACTTATTGCTTACGTGAATTTTTCATTTATAACAATTAACTTCCTTAATAAATATACCTATATCGGCTATCAAAGAGGTTTCCAGATAATCATAACACTAATAAAAGGAGAATGTTTTTTACTTAAAACCTTCAAAAATCAGAATTTTACGTGTTTCAACAAAAAGGAAGTACAGATATTATTTTCAACAATTTTTTCGTTTAATAATGATTTGTTAAAATCAACTTTTAAAATCCAAAAACTGGTTGTATAAAATAAGAAAATAGATATAAACTTAAAATTATAATCTGAACTAAAAATTCATTTTTTTATAGTTTCGAAACAATATTCTAATTACTATTTACTACCAGACAATCTTACAGATTATAATTTTATACTATTTATTTTTTAAACTGATTTCGAACATTGATTTTGGTAAATAAAATTTACCCGTTGCATATGTATTACGATTAGAACGGCTTTTTTTGTCGGTTACACATCAGGATGGAATATTTCATAGTAAATGATAAAATCTGTTATCAGTAATTTTGGCAAAACGTGTAACACATAAAACATTATTTATCGACTGAATCGGTATTAACAAAATTGCTATATTTTTGTAAAATAATTACTATCAACTTGCTAACTTACAATTAATTCGTACGTACGAATAGAATATAGCATCTAGAGATAAACTCTAGAGCAAAAAAAGATAGCAAAGAGAAAAAGAATTAATTTTTGAATTTTATAAAATTATTGTAGCTTTATTGGGCAACTTTCTTATAACGATCTACGTGTTAATAATAGCAGTATTTAAAAATCGAACAAAATTATATATGTAATTTTTATTCGAAGATAAATATACTAAAAAAAATAATCATGTTATATGTGAAAATATAAATAAGGTTTTAATTCACACTTATCAAGTTTTCCTGGAAAATATTTTTCATCTTAATACTTCAAGACAGTTAACACTTCTCAGTTGGGATTTATTTACAGATTTAAACACGATACAAGCACATAACATGTTAAACTATCGTGTTAAAGTCTCGTTTTGCTTTTCTAACCTTTTTTATTTTATTTCACGTAAATGTAATAAGATTTCTTAGAAATAAGATATGTTTTATTATAAACAGTAATGCAAAAATATATACATATCTCTCTATATACTAAGTTAAACGTTAAATATATGTATACAGAATGTTCCGGGACGTATTCGCCGAATTTCAGGAACTGGTTCAGGACACCAAAATGAGCAAAAAGGTTCATATCGACATAGATCCTATTTTGCTCTATTTTCCTTCAGGTCACTATTCTGGGATTTTCACCAAAAAAGTTATTTCGCAGGAACGGTTAAACGCTCTTTAATTAAATTTCATTAAATCTAAGACTAGGGTCTTATTCTACAAAATAAAAAATTTTGAAAACTTCACATTCAAAAATTTCAAAATGGCAGCCATAATAATTTTTTAATCTACAATATCTTTGTAATTATTGGTCTGATAAAAGTTTTACTTATTACAAAATTTATAAAAGCATTTTATTTTGAACAAAATGACACCTAATTTGTAAATATCAGTTGACAAACACTCGAGTAATCGCAGACAATTAACCGGCAGTACGTTTTCGTACCGTAACGCAAGCTGATAATTATTTGCCTTAAAATGAAATTAATTAATTAATAAAAATTATCAGGTTACATAACAGTGTGCAAGCGTATTGCCGGATTAATTGTCTGCAATAACTCGCTTGTTTCTTAACGGATTTTTATAAATGAGAATCATTTTGTTCAAAATACAATGCTTTATAAATTTTGTAATAAGTAAAAATTTTATCAAACCAATAATTAATAAGATTAATAAGATACTGAAGATTAAAAAATTAAGATCGCCACCATTTAAAAATTTTTGAAAGTGACGTTTTCAAAATTTTTATTCTGTAGAATAAGATACTAGTATTATATTTTTCATATTTAATTAAAGTAGGTCTACCCGTTCCTGAGATATAATTTTTTTGTTTAAAATCACAAAACAGCGTCCAGAAAGAAAACAAAGAAGATAGGACTTATGAACTTTTTTACTCATTTTGGTGTCCTTAATCAGTTCCTGAAATTCGGCGAATACGTCCCGGAACACACACACACACTCTCTCTCTCTCTCTCTATATATATATATATATAAGCGTCATATATGCAGCTCATTTATTTGAGACATATCAAAATAATTACTCTGGAATTTAGTGGATTCATAGATGGGGGTGTTCACGATTCTACTGAAATTTTCTATGATTTGAAATTACACACAAAGAGAAAGAATTTATATAATACAATTATAAAAATATACTCAATTATAAAAGATATAAATATGTACCATGTAATTATGATTTTAAGTTTTTATATACAAGTATTGTTACACTATTTTATAATAGCCTTTAAGGAAATAATGTGTGATTATTTAAAAACTTTTTCATGGTATATTAGAGTAGTTCATTAAAAAAAATATATATATATTTATAAATAAAGCTAAATTCTACTTGAAAGTTCACCATCTTCAAAATTTTAATTATACGCTTAACAGTAAAATATAAAAACAAATAAAATACAAACAAATGTCAGACAAGTCCGCACACTGTTGGTAAGGTAATAGAATACTTATAAATATATGATTCAGTGTTCCTCGAGAGTTTGCAAAGTTGCATACAAATGAACTGTAGTCCGGCTAAGCAATAACAAGTATGTTACACCTTTCAGCGAGTTTTCGAACTCTTTTATTATTACTTATTCTATGAAATAGAATTTTATTGCGAATTTCATAAAAGTAAACGTGAAAAAATAAATTTAAATATTTATTTGTGTAATAATAAATATAATAAAAAATTATTATACTTTAAACAACTAGAATCTCGAAGAATATAACAAATTTAATGCAAAGGACAGATACGAGGCTCGGCTGATAAATTTTGAACAGTAGCGTGCTACATGGAAACTACAGGTACTATCGAGTTGGGCGTGACAGCACATGATGCTGAAATACCACCTACAAACTGCGATAATGCGTTGAAATCCCATTCACCGGTTTGTTTTCAGTAGCAATTAAAATTGAATCGAATACGACCAATATGTCATTACGGTTAAAATTGCGCTCAGTGATCAAATTTTTTAACAGCAGAAAATGTGAACCCTACGAATATTTTTCATCGTTTAATAGCGGTTTAAAATCGGTAATGAAACTGTTGACAGGAGTTCCGATTAAAGCCCATCAGGACTAGGAACGGGGGTGCTGGTGTGGCGACCGGAACGTCTAAGGTGGTTGTCTTCCTCTACGGAGGATGGGATGTTGACAGGAGTACTGTGAATAGGTGGGCATTCAAATTTCGGGAATGTGAGGTTAGTTAAGCGATAATTGAGGATGCACCTCACAGTGGACTATCTGTTTCTGTGACTGACGAGAAACATCAAAAGGGGTGATGGACGATTTGCTTCAAAGTGACCGGCGAATCGCTTAGCAACGCAACGCTATTCGGTTAGGCATACCTAAAAAAAAAACTAGTAGGCCACATTATTGAGCAATTGGGTTACCGTAAAATCTGTGCAGATGGGTATCGCAAAAACTCTGATAGCTCTCCGTACGCTGCAGTTTGAGCCTATTCAGCATCGGCCATACTCGCCAGATTTGGCTCCATGCGACTTCCACTTCCTCCCTCATCACTAGAGGCATCTTAAAAGTAATCATTACACTACCGAAGACGAGGTGAAGGAAACTGTGGCCACTTAGATCCGAGAAAGACCGCCAGAATGTTTCAATGCTGGAATGCAAAAACTTGTTACACGTTAGGAAAACTGTACCGGTATAAACGGGGATTATTTAGAAAAATAAATACTGCATTTTGTTGCTAAGGTATTGTACTTTTATTCATTTTTTATTTCATTTCAATATCTCTTTTATCTCTTTTCATTTTCATGCTACGCATACATATGCAAAATTTATTAGCCGAGCCTCGTAGATATTTTAGAGCCAGTTAGACGATAAAATAAAATTTATTTTTATTTTAACCAATAATATTATATCAATTTAACCACTTTATTAATTTACAAGATTTTGCTGCTTTGTAATGAAAATAATGGTGATGTGATGACTTCCATTATTTTTTTCTTTTAAAAGGGTGACTAGGAATTTTAATAGGGGTGTTGAAAGGAATTACAACGCTTGGAAAGAAACAATATAAGGGTATAATTCAAGGAAACGTTAAAACAAAGATACACAAAACAACTTATATAATTCATGAATAATTTATTTTAAAAAATCCAGGCGCATTCTTTTCGAAATCATAACATATAATCAGGTAGAGAAAGGTAGATACAGTATTTGTACCAAAATTCAAAAGAAAAAAATATATACAAAGAAATATCAAAAATCTTTTCTTTTTTTTAATTAAAAGTATTTAGTAGAGAGATAATTAACAAAAACACATGGAAATAAAATTTAGACAAACCCGATTAATTTATTTAATGGTTTATGAAAAAAACCAACAACTAAGTACATATTTGCACATATCCTAGCCTTTTTTTTTTAAGTAAGAAATGAATTTCACAGCCAATGAAAAACTACTTATACTGACCGGGATTCGATCCCCCATTATTACGAATTTTAGACAATCATTATAAGACGGTATAACGAGGACGGATTTGTCGGAGTGAAACAAATAGTTTATTAATAACTTTCGTACCTTCATATACGAAAGTTACAGAATTTGAGGATCAGGGACCAATTATATTTTAACGCTAACGATTCCTAGATACTATTTCAAGATTCTATCGTTGGTGTCTAATTAAAAACAGTGGTGGAGCCAGAGGACTATGGTTCTATCGTTGGGGTATAATTAAAAACATTGGCGCAGCCAGGGGGACTATGGACCCCCAAAGGCCTTGCATTTTGAAAAACCTAGTTGAAAAGAACTGAAGACTTTACCAAAACAGTATTTTTAAAATAACCAGTTGTAACTCTGTAATTAACGTTAATATATCTTTTTTCTTAATAGAGAAATAAAAGAGTCATTTAATGTAATGTATATTCATAACGACAGGCAAACTGAAATAAATTGCGTTATCGATCGGTATGGTAAGACCGTAATCGAGATGAACTTATTTTGTAAATAAATTCATATATAATTATTACTATTGTAGGAAATAAAATCTATAAAATTTTGGATTGTAATGGATCAATTATAGATACTGAAATAAATAAACAAATAAAAATCAACTTAATTTAAATTGTCATCTTAATTCTTTTTTAATTCTGATTGCTCGGCAAACAGTTCTTCTTCTGTTTTCTTAATTCTGTTTGCACGGCAATTTTGATTAAAGTTGTCAGGATTATATAGTCTAGCTAAAAGTTAATTAAGCTTTTGGAATTTCCCTGAGGATCACTTTGAATAACAGCCTAATTTTCATAAATCGAAATAAAATTGAAGAAACATAAGCACTTTTTTTTTTTGGTTTTGTCGAAACATTCCTTTTTGCTTCTTTTACAGCAATACCAATAATTTGTTAAAGGATTTTTTGTGTTTAGAAATAGTTCAGAATGTAGTATGCATTCAATAAATGTGTATGAAATCTTATTTACCCAACCCGATTAGAAGGGAGTAGGAAAATGTGAAACCTTGCCCCGAATGACTCCCCCTCCCAAATTCAGTTTCTGGCTCCGCTCCCGATTAACAGTATATTATATTTTGAGTGTAATTCTTCTGTTTACACTTTAATGTATACATTTTAGGTTTTTCGATCCTATGTAAAAAAAATTTTTTTTTTTTTTAATAATACAAAAGGATCCTAATCCGCAAAGTTAGACTTCATATTTGGAGACAATCAGAATATTATTCTAATCAAAAAAAAAACTTAAGCATTCCTAATAAATATGACTGGTATTTTTTAAATAATACAGAAAAATAAAAACAATCTCTTTATGAACAATATAAGCAGAAACTGTATTTTATTCGTACAATGCAGTTTCCTAAACCATTCAACTTTTTCCCTAGATTGATTCAGTTGGATTTATCTATAATTTTTTTGATCCTCGGTCAGACTTTGTAACTTTAATAAGCTACGTCTGTACTTCAAAGGAGATTTTAACGAACGAATATCTTATCTTAAAATAATATTTATCACATACCAAAAGAATAATAACAATTTCAGACAGAGATCATGAGATCATACGTTGACCTTTGTACAATTTTTACAAGAACCGTTTGACATTACTAATCTTTATTTCCGAATGATAGGATCTGTATTTAATCTAAAAAGTAATCGTCCGGTAACGTATAGCGATTTTTTACATGATGTCGATACTTTATTCCTGATTTCAGGAAGCGCATTCGCCGTAAAAACTAGCCAAATCAATCCTGTCTAACCCAGGAAAAAAATGTGTAAAAGTAAAATAAAAATATTTTTAAAATGTGATGATGAAAGAGAAAACAAAGAAATGAAATCATGTTATAAATTCAATTGTTTTGCATATTGATTTTACACAATTTAATAAAATATGGAATTGTCATAAATAATGTGTCAAATTCTTCGACTGTTTATTACAAGCAACACTGAGCATATGCAAATTTGAAAAAAAAAACGCATTTGAAATACTTCAAATACTTTATTAAGTATTCATGAAGCCTTGTAGCCATTTCCGGTCTAGAGAATCCCGCCATCAGAAATCTTTTAGTTTTCTATTTCCTTTTCCTTCTTATTAAATAATTTAGTTATTCTTTTAGATATGTTGACTTAATAAAATAATTTAGTAAAGACCGCAATATGGGAAAGGGTTTCTTCCTTAGTTGGGTTTTATTTAAATTTTAACATCCTATTTACATTATTTATCTTAATGTACGAATAATGTATTAGCAATAATAAAAAAGTGAAATAAGCAAAATAATTCCATTTTATTCATCTTTAGTGGTTTGTATAAGGAGACTAATGTGTAATAAACACAATGGGGAGCAGTAGTGAAGTTAAAAAAATCAAAATAGGTTATTTAACGGTGCTTCATTTTTGTTATTACAGTGTAACCTTGATAAGTAAACTTCATGTTTTAATTGATATGAGCAATAACTTAGATTTATTAAAGAAATCTCTGAATTTTCTGAGCGAGTATTTTTTCTTTTCTTTTTTTTATGAAGACGAATTTAGCTGTCTTTAAGTTCACTGCACTTGAATATAAAATGTATTGCACAACAAGTAGTCGGTCTGTCTCACGAGCAAGCGCTACTATACAGTACTACAACAGGCTTAGCCAACTGGCAGACGTAACTGGCCTCTAGTCTGAGTAGGCTTTCCTAGAAATGCGCGGGTGCATGAACCCAGGACCTTGCATTGAGACAATAGCCCTCCCTCCCCCCCCGACACCGCCAAAACCGTAACTCATGGTCAATACCAACGTAATATTCTGCGCTGTAGGCTATTCGATTCATCACCATGACAAAAACAATAAAATTCAAATCATAAAAACATATAAATCATTTACGTCATAAAAACTGATCAGTCAACATCAAAGTCATGATTGAACGGGATAGGCTAAATCGTTCTGTATTATTCGTTCGTGCGGTAGAATGAAAAATAAAACACATGTTACTTTTAAATGTACAATACATAAATAAATATGTACTACTAAATAAATTAAAAACGTAAGCGGTAACGGTTATAGTATAAATTTTACCGGGATCTATAATAATACTGAGAATCTCAAAATAAAATTTGCATTATGATATTTATATGAATAGTTAAGTTAGGGTAAATTAAAAAACCAATATAAAACGCTTTAGTTTTATCTGCAACTATAAATTATTTTGTAGGAATTAAATGTAAAAATTGTATTAAAATGCACATATGCTAACTCTTTTATTGAAACTAAAGAAACATTCATATAATTATAATTAGTAAAAAAATAAATTTAAGATATATTTTCATCATCAAATGTTTGGATCTATAATGTACGTACTTGGAACAGACTAACTTTACATACAGGCCTCTTTTACAAGAAATATTGCAAAATAACTTACAAAATTCACGGTTAATAATTTGAAATACATTTCAAATTCCCAATAATTGTTTAAACAGGAGCCTATACCCCAATAATTTCGGTAATACATTTTTTATTACTTCAAACATGGAATTATAAGTGAAAAAAAAACGTCCAATGTTCGGATTCAGAGATTACATTATACATTTGAATATAAATAAAATAAAATACCCATAAATAGATAGTAATAATAAATTCAGAATGTTGTTAATTCATTCAAATTTCAAATTACAAGAAATTTGGACATTACGTAGACAGTGTACATATTAAATTTCTTTCAATATAAAGATAAAGGGATAGATGAATTTGTAGCTTTTTATTATTTGCTCTAGTTTTTCTTATTAAATTTGTGACACATGTACGGTATCAAAAGAATAATAGATATCTCGATTACAGCCACTACTTCGGAGTAATAATGTTCTTTCGACAGACAGTACCTGGGTTGAATTGAATAAATTTGTCACATGTAAAGGTCTGAGAGTTGAACGCATTCTATTTGGTTTAGCACATTGATGTGTAACTGATTGACTGCTACCACAATGATTTACAAATAGGATTCTTTTTTCCTGAGTATGATTGGCATTTAATCTTTATGTTCTTCAAACGTATATACCATTTATGGAAGTGACGTATGTTACACGACTAAGCACCTAAAACCGCAACGGTATAACAGACAACATGCACAACAGTCATTAGAAAATATAGATGGATTCTGATGTACGTAAAGTCTAAATAAAAATCTAAGTCAGTTCTCTTAATTGAATGAAGTATATATATCTATTGCATCCGTAAAATAATAAAAATATCTTAATTTAATTAATTTTTTTGGTAACCTAATTATTCACTTCTTAAACTTCTTTCAAGAATTATTACGACAAAACACCACTGGTACAGATTTAATTTTATTTTACTGAATAAAGAGAGAGAAACGTATATGTTTTTATGGAAACGCGTTTATATTGATAGATTCCTGTTTTAGAAGAAACACAATGAGTTTCACTATTTTCACATACTACTGCAATTTAAAAACATCACGCTATACGCAACTCAGCAACATATTTATGACAATAATCTTACTTGTTGGTAACAACCATGTGTTGATTATGTTTTTTAAAAGGCATGCACATTCCGATATCTACATCTGGCGAAATTTATCTCTATTTAAATCAGAAAATAATATAATATCCTAGTATAAAATCAGAGTGGTAATCTTCTTCGCATCGTACAACTTATCCGGTATAAATAATATGCTTTCACTGCAAAAATTAATTAATTAATTATGTAACTCATTGTGACGAAAAAATTATTATATTAGAGAAAAATTCTAAAACAGAACTTACTATATTTAAATCAGTATTAATAAAATTGGGGCGTCAGTCAACTGAAATTTCGTCTCCTTTTCTAATTTTATCAGGTAGAACTTGTTTCTGTATTTAGTAGAATTCTTTATTATCTACTTTTTACTATAGAAATAAAAAATCTCTATCTGATTTAAATAATAACTTAAATGTAATATATATGGCCTTCTAACAAAGTTAGAAACAGTTTTCAGCAAGATTATAGTTCATTTTTCATTGTATCAAAATTTTTATAACGAAAAAATTAAAGCTTTTGCTTTTCAATAATCGTTTTGTGATATATAAATATATATATATATAATGTATATTTTAACTATATAATGAAATCAATATATATTAAATAATATATACATTATTATTTTTTCTTCTTCTTTTGGCCGAAACCGGCTAAAGGAAGACTGGAGTGGGCAGCAGTGACTCGGTCCTCCTCTACGCGGTACCGGCATGAAATGCAGCCCTCGATAAAAAAAAGGAACGCGAAGAGGTTTGAGGCATTACAGCGCAGAGCAAACCTCAGAATTAATTCCACCTATAGAACCGTCTCTACCATGGATGTGGGATGATCGCGGGTCCCTCCCGCGATTTTTCTTTTTGCCCAACAGCGAAGAAGATATGAAGAAACGCCTAAGGATCAAACGGAGGTGCTGCTGTTGACTGATTGGCAACAGATGTGGTCTACAGCCAGTACTGGAGAATGGACACGACGTCTGATTCCTAACATTAAAACGTGGTTTGGGAGGAGACACGTAGATGTGGGTTTCTTGTCACACAGCTCCTCTCCGGCCACTGAGAGTAACTGTGAACAAATTCAGTGAGTTCGGCGTCTATCATTATAAATACAAAAGGAGATTTTCAGAACCGTTTGTCCAGTGACGAGTTGGACCACATATTACACATTTTTCCAGTCAGATGAAATCAACTGAAGAGAAATGCTCATCTAAAAGGGTTTACACCCGAGAACATTGTGCAATATATGATCGAATTACTGAATCAATGGATAAAAGCAAAAAAACTGATTACAACAATCTTAAAAAACAAGAAGAGGACTTCTTATAAAGGGTGAGGGCTTTATAAAAAAAAACCATTTTGGGGAAAAGACCTGAACCGATAAGGGTAAAGTAGAACCCAGACCTGGCGGAAGGAGTGGGACTCGGGAACGGTATAGCCGGATCTTGTTGACCTCATCCCTGATCTCAGGGCAAGCAAGACAAATCCTTGCCTGGCCGATCCGGCATAACGGATTTACAGCCGTTAGGCGGAAAGGCCCATTAAAGGCAAAGGAAAAATAAAGTTAAAAAAAATGAAAAAAAGAAGATAATGTTTAATTCCGTACTTGGCGGATTTGGTGAAAAATCGATAGATATACATATATTTAAAATTTAACGAACAGAGGAATTATGAACTATAAAAAGATTAATTTAAATAAACTAATCTATATAAACGCTATATAGTATATATAGTATCTTTCTCTCTTTCTCTCTCTCTCTCTCTCTCTATATATATATATATATATATATATATATAGACAGAGCACTATGCAAATTAGTCCGATATAGATGTTACTTAATAAAAATTATTTTTATTTAGAAAAAAATTACACCTGTAAAATTTGTCAATATCTAGTAATTAATATCTTCGTTATTTTTAACCATTTCACGTATAGCGAGGGGCGTATTGTTGTGCACACAGGCTGTGACGACTGGTTTACCGCGCTATTAACTATCCTGAAAATATCTTATACTAACTATGTAAGTACGAGGGACATTTCATAAATATTGCACAGGTTTTTACCACTGCGGGATAGATGACGCTGCAACAATGAACAACACGTCAGTTGTAGTTCAAAGCTTGAGGAAGCAGTGTATTATTTTGTTTCATTTGTAGTGTATTCCATTTTTAAGTTACGCGACTTTGAAATGGAGCCTGTACGTGTCTCGGGTA
>JAAAKQ030206492.1:0-11739 GCA_010016005.3 Zanna intricata | reverse complement strand
GTCATATAATCAGATAATAATGTTCGCTAAGTACTTCTTCGGTTCTCCTTACCGAAGAAGTTCTAGCAAACTTCTTGTTGTTCAGTTTAAATGAATTTTGAATTTTAAATAATGATAATTTCTGATTGTGTAAAAGGGTGAAATGGAAAGTTTTATTTTGGGTAAAAATAAACTGCATTTCCTAAAATGAGTAAAGAGAAATCAGTCTGCCAAATAAAACATTTCAATGTCTTTAGATAAGCTCTTTTGCGAGATACAGAGGGTAAATAAACTATGGAGTATAGAAAAATCTCATAAATTAGAACACATTATAAACCTAGGTATACTATCCAATTAACTGATTTTTCATGTTTTATGTGGTAAACGACCTGCACTCTTACTTAACAGGTCGTTGAGATTGCCAACAGTTTTACTGAAAATTTATCTTTCTCTATAATACATTTACCATTTCATCATTAGTTGAAATTATGCATGTATATGAGCGTTATTAAAAGGAAAAAAAAAACATAAACTAAACCACTGCAGCTTTACCGGGAACTGTAACAGAAATTTTTTATAAAATTTTGTCGTAATTGGAAATTATATTTATTTAAATAATTATTAAACCTTACCTTAAAATTGAGGTCTTGAGACTGTTTGTTTAAAAATAACAATTTTTTAAATTTAATCTCTTGCAAAATGAGAATGGTTGAAATTGCATTAATATGAAAGTAGGTAAAACAAATTATATTTTTTTAAATAGGAAGTCGTTCGTAATTAGTAAAAATTATTTTTTTTTTTTATTAAAGTTGGAACCAACAAAATTAACGGAAGAAATAATTTCAATTTGGTTTATATATTAAATTTCTCTCACTTATTAATAGTAGATATAACTTTTTAAAAATAAGATTTTCTTTCCATTACTGTTGCGTTATATTTTTTCGGATGATTTTGTTGCTTAACACCGTTCTTCATTATGTCAAGTTCGGACATTTTCTGTTTTAAAAATAAACAGATACATCTATCTTTTGATGAAGTAAATCAGTCACAGTCAGAAATGGTTGTTTTAAAAAATAAAAAATATTATTACATTCATTTTGGTAAGAAAATGAAACAAAATGATGTCAAAGATTAAGTAATATTTGGTAATAAAAAATGTTATTACCTAATTCGCTTTAGTGCAGTGAATGTCAAGTTACTCGGAAATGAATAATATTTTTTTCCCTTTTTGTTCTAACCACTACAGATTACGTTTTCATAATTCTGACTTCTTTTTCTTTTCCCAAAAGGTTTTCATTCTTTTGCTCTGTTGTTGTCGCCTTTCTTCCGTACATCTATTCAGGTATACCTTTCTTTTTCTTTATCTGTGATAAGATTCTCGAATCACGTTTTAAAATTTATCTCTGTCTTTACAAAGATCCTTAGAAATGTTTAATATTTTTAGACCTGTTTCTATTTCTTTAAACCAGTTGGTCCTTGTGGCTCTGTTTATGTAAAAGTTAAATATTTGTTTACTTAATCTTTGGTTGTTCATTCTGCATAAATTCCCGTAAAACTGTATTCCTCTTTTCCGAATTAAGTCCCCTACTTATTCTGTAAGTTCATCAAAATTCTTCTGTCTTTTCCCAACTTTTCAATTTGTTAATTCAATCTTCATATTTTGGTCCATAAATTTCTCTTCAAATTCTTTTTTCTTTTAATTTTCTTAACATTTGGCACGTTTAGTATTTATACAAATTATATAAAATATATAGTACCCACTTACCAACAATAGTAAGTATTAATTATCCAAGCGCTTTCAGATTATTCTCCATAATCAGAGATTTTTGATTAATTATGAATTTTATATTCATACAAATCAATTTTTTTATAAGTATTAAAACGAAGATAAAAATTAAAATTATTATAACAATGATTGTCAAACGTTATCATAAGTCATGCGTTGAAAGAAAAGGTCTTGTCAGGAGGATGTTCCCAACTGTTATCTTTTTTTCTACTTTTGTTATATATTGTTCTGAAAAAAATAATAATCTTTATTAAGGAATAAAGTTATTTTTTTCATTGGGTGTTGAGGTTATAACTTTTTAAAAACAAGTTTTTTTTTGCTACATATTGTTAAAAGGGATGAGCCGAAGTACGTGAAATACGTTAACAAATGCGTTATTGAACCGTCACCTTTCACTTACGTAATTCTTGTAGTTGTGCAGTACAAGAAATTAAAAAAAAAGTTTATTATTATTTTGTGTCAAGTTCATGTACTAAAAAAATTAAGGAAGGAAATTTTATATATATAATAAAAAAAAAAAAAAAAAAAAAAAAAATGAGATTCCAAATAGTTTCATCTGTATTCAATTGAAATTTCAAATAAATAGAATGAGCAGTGATGATTTTGCCGTTTTGCAAAGAGCTTAGATATTAGCGGTCAAAACAGTAATCAGCACAGGTTAAAAATTAGAGTAGGTTTTGACGCTACATATATGTATATATATATGTCCGATTAAATCATTTGAAAATCTAATGTGAATACCACATGACTTCCTTACATGAGAATCCAAAAATAATACGATTGTAAATTATAATTTTTAATTAATATTAAATAATTATATGTTTTACCAAATCTATTACATACATACAGATAGCTATAAAGTTTTAACAGCTATTTTTGCGTGGGACAGTCGTGTCTGGTGAGTTCTAGTGGAAGAGTGTATCCAGGTATTATATTGTTAACTATATTATTTAAAGACTATATTATGTGATATTATTTTAGTTCTGTCTCGGCAAGGAATATTTTTCTTCGATGTCATTTTTGAATAAGCGACGTAACCTTTCATAACGCATAGCTATGGATTAGCTGCAAGTTGTTACTCCTAGAAACGGCGAATCATTGCATGTAAACAATAACCTACTATCTCATGTAAATCCTAACCTACAAGGTAGTAGAATACTTGGGCTTTTAAAGTGTACTGACAGAGACCCTCGGAAATCTGGGCGGCATAAATTAATGAGAGACAACTTTATCGACAACATGAGTCACTTTTCAGGAGCATAGAGTGAAAGTGTCATTACCGATCTTAGTGAGCCAAATACTCCCTGCCAAGCAATACCAGTATTGCACATACAAAGAGAAAATTTCAGTTGTAAAAACCATGAAATTTCAGTGGGAAAAAAACGCCAACGCATAAATTATACTGAACTTAATATTCGCGTACAATCAGCTGGTCCAACTACTTTTGCTGTTCCTACATCGAATAAATTTAGTCTTCTTGAAAAAAATTGTTGACAACGAAGATTTTCATGCAAAAACATTAAAACCTGAACCTATTTTTTTAATAGGAGTTAATGCGATAACTGAATTAAAAAATATTTCGTCACAATTATTTCCTAATTGTAACGTTATTAAATACAAATTGGCGACAGCGAAATCGGGCTACACGGTAAAAGTTCTACCACTGGATATTGAAATTGTCAAAGTTAAGCTACGAGGTTAGAAACGTTACTAACGTTTTACATTGTTAAGCAAAGAAACTGCTGCCATTTCATTTCATAGATTTGGAGCCCAAATCTAATAATAAAAAAATTGTTACGTGAGATCTCTCAAGTGTACAATTGTAAGCTTTGAAGCTTCATATGTTAAATGAGAAGTGGTCAAATGCAAATGTGCGAACGCTTTGGGAATACAGTTGTCCACATCGTTGTGTAAAATGTGTTGAAGATAAGTCTGCTTAGATAAGTCTACAATAGTCTGCTCTAAGGCACTACAGGATCCAGCTTCTACAGATTACAAAGGGTGTAAAATTTTTCAGCAGTATAAAACTAAGGTTTGTTCTCCCAAAAACGACCTAAAGTTCTTACAAAGTTGCAAAAAATAACAATTGTAGTGATAATAATAGTTATTCTAATGTCAATAATAACAATCGGAGTGCTAAAAGATGAGGTGTTCATTTAACCAACTCAGTAACAATGATTTTCGTAAATATGATAGTAGTAGTGTTAGCGATAATAATAATAATAATAATGGATGTAATAATAAGCTGAATATTTCTAGCCCTACCTACGCTGAAAAAGTTAAAATGACTAGTCCCTCCGATCAACAAATTATTGATAACCAAACTTTTCACGGGCTCATGAGTATCCTGGACCATATGTTTCAAAGATTTGAGTGAATGCTTGAAAATATGATGGACAAAATGATTGGACTATTCATGTATCACCTTGAGAAAAAAATTGAACAACTGTATCAGACATGCAGTCAGGAATGCTAATGGTTTGCCTGATAAAAAGCTGGAATTAGAAGCTTTTTTAAATATTAGTAAGGTAGATATAATGCTTATATCTGAAAGAAGATTCACTGATATAAATTTTGTCAAGTTTCAGGTTATACAATATATTGCACAATCACTCATCAGGTAATGCACACGGCGGTACTGCTGTTATTATTAAAAGTACTCTTTCTAACTTTATATCGCTTGAACAAAAAAATAACTTTTTACAAGCCACTACTGTAGTTGTCCAGACCCTTGGGTTCGAGATTCATATGTGGTGGGGATTGGAATTCTGAACACCTACACTGGAGATCGCGACTAACATCACCAAAACAAATCAATGACTGACAATAACTTGAAGTATTTGTCTTGTGGAGAACCAACCTACTGGCCTACAGACCTTGATAAAATTTCAGATCTCCTGGATTTTTTCATTTTCAAAGGTATTTCTGAAAATTATTTACATGATGAACCACATTTTGAATTATCGTCAGACCATATTCCTGTTGTATCACGATATCTTTTCAAGTTATGCTAACTGCTCGATCTCCCACTCTGTTTAATAAATTGACCAATAAACGATGTTTTCAAGACTTTTTTGAGGAAAATACAAGGTTGGACATGCCTTGAAATCACCGGCCGATGTGGATAATGCGAACTGACCAAATTGATTCAGTCAGCGTCGTGGGCCTCCACTTCCAATTTGTATTCTGCTCCCCCAGCTCAAAATACATATCCTCTCTTTTATCAGAGAAAAAATAGAAGAACGCCGAAAACTATGACGCATATGGTAGAGAAGTAACGAGTTATCTGCTGATAAGGAAAGATTTAACAGAGCTTCTAAAGAATTAAAAAGATTAATTCAAACTTTTTAAAACATTTTGTTTCAATCTTATATTGAAAATATCTGCGATAGGCAGTCTGCTGAATATACTTTACGGAAAGCTATGAAGTCGTTCAAGAGACCCCCAACAGACTATTCCTCCTCTCAGTAGAAAGAAGAGAACATGAGCGAGAAGTTTTCAAGAAAAGGCGAACTTATTTGTAGAGTTCGTTTCCTTCGTGTTCCAGCCCAATAATATCGGAACAGATCCAAATGAAATTAGGAAAATTTCCGAATATTTGATTTTTCCTTTTAAAATCTGCTTACCAATAAAGCTTTACAATCTATGAGGTTTCTTCAGTGATTAACAACGAAGTACATCCTCGACAAGTGATACGTTCAATCACATTAATTTTTAACTCTGTTATTGGAATTGGTCATTTTCCTTGTCCGTTGAAATTTCACAGATAATTGTCACACCAAAACCGAGTAAAGAACCAACAGATGTTAAATCTTATAGGCCTATCAGCCTCTTTTCAGTGCTCTCTAAAGTGTTTGAAAAGCTCTTTAAAAAAGAATGAAGCTGTTCGTAAATGACCAAATTCCAAATCATCAATTTGGGTATAGGGAAAAACATGCTACTATGGAGCAAGCTAACAGAATTATTAAATTTATAAATCTTGCTTTAGACAACAAAAAATACTGTTCAGCGGTTTTCTTGGATGTCAATGAAGCTTTTGACAAAGTTTGGCACGTAGGATTGCTCTATAAATCAAAAAAGGTGTTACCACTTGTTTTCTATGTAGTGCTAAAATCTTACCTAGAATATAGATATTTTCAAGTTAAAAATAAAGACGTTTTAACGGATTTATCAGGAGTAGCTCAAGAAAGCGTTCTCGAACACTCTTATATGATCTGTTTACTGCCGATTTACCAATTACGGCAGATATAACGGTTGAAATGTTTGCTAACGATATTGAAATTCTCACTGTCCATGAAGATCCAGCTATTATATCTCATTATATTCAAGATTATTTCTCTCTTCTCGAATCGTAGCTTACAAGTTGGAAAATAAAGATAAATGAAACAAAGTCGAAGCACGTCATACTCACTCTTCGAAAGGAAAACTGCCCATCTGTTTCTATTTTTAATATTCCGATTCCAAATTCTGAAGAATGTAAATATTTAGGTTTTCATCTTGACTGGCGCCTTATCTGGATAAAACATATCAAATCTAAACCAATGCAGTTTGACCTAAAATTTAAAAGGGTACTGGCTAACAGGACACAGATTTCGGCTCTCAGTAGAAAATAAATGATTGGTTTATAAATCCATCTTGAAACCAATTTGAAGTTATGTGCTTGAATTCTGGCACATAAAGTTCAAATCTATTCTAATATTGACACATACTTGAACGTTACCAGACAAAACATACTGCGAAAAAATTTAACATACCTTGGTATATAACCAATGACCTCATAAATAATGGTTTTAAATTACGAACCGTTAGACAAGAAATTTCCCAGATCATTCAACGATATCAAAATCGTTTGGATCGGTATCTAAATTGTACGGCAATCAATTTATTGGATAACACTATCAGCGATTTTTCAAAACAATATTCTTAATTTGATAAATCGATTCAATTAAGTGGTTTTAAGAACAGACTCTAAGAAATCAATTTATTTTCTTTTCGTAATTAACTTTTAAGCTACATACCACTGGGTCTGTAGCTTCTTATTGTTTATTCCAAATTTAGCATATTTAATCATTGTTCAATTTTAATTTTGGACAGATTGTAAAGTTTCTTTTACTCTATAATAATAAAAAAATATAAAATACATATATATATATATATATCATATATATATATATATATATATATATATATATATATAGAGACACAGATGTAAAAATGACTATTAATTTATATATACACATTTTTACATAAAATTTTTACATAAGTACATAAAATTTTATTTCACTAAGAAGTTTTGATTTTTAAAATTTTTATTATTGAATTATTTATTGTAAAATGTTTTTACAACCATGAGTTAATAATTATTAATAAATGAATATATTTAAGTTGAAAAAAAAATTAAAACAAAAAAGAAAAGGAGATGTTTTTGATTCGAACCGATTTGTACCCTTGTAAGATCCAAATATTTCATTAATTAAAGTTTTATTTAGCTATAACTCTAGAACCAGTAAGTACATTTTTACTTATAAGTGATGAATACTGTTGAAAAACTACCAATGAGGGCTTATTACTGCAGTTAAGAAAAAGTCCAAAATCCAGATTTTATGATATATTTAGTTTTTTTTTGACACTTTTACGTAGTCGATCAAAATGGTAGGTCCACAACTAGATGTTACAACAATCCTAAATCCAAAATTTCAACGTCCTACAGCTAATCGTTTTTGAATTATGCGAGATAAGTACATATGTACGTACAGAGGTCACGCCGAAACTAGTCAAAATGGATTCAGGCACTAGTCAAAATGTTATGATTAATGGCGGGACTAGTTGCCTCGGGGATGTTAAAAAAAATGGATTCAGAGATAATGAAAACGGATATTTCTGTTGAAATCTGAAAACCGAAATTTTTCGTGATCACAATTTTTTCTTTACTTCGTACAAGTACGTAAACATTTATCAAATATTTTAAAATTTTAAAAGTGATATTAATATAACTTCTCATCTGTTTCTAACTGTTTTTGACCTAGCCTCAACGATTTTATCATCACTATCCTAAGGATAGTGATGATTTTGTAATTCAGATAGATTATTGTCATCAGTAGTATGTAAAATAATGTTCTTCTATTGTTGTTTAGTATTGTATCACTTAAACTGTATCGCGTTAAATTTTAATGCAAGTATTTATTTATTCTTAACAGACTCCGCAGAGTAGATTATTGCTTGAAGGCATCGTTTTACTAAATAATGGAAATTCAGTAAACTAATAGGCACATTATGCAAGCTAATAGTTTAAAGTAAGAAGGAGCATGTGTATATATTCGAAGGAGCTCTAAGAGAAAGGAAGGCGGTAAGAACGGTAGTGTTGAAGAGAGATGTCGATGTTGAAGGGTTGGTAGGTAATAATTACATGCAAAGTGATGTAAAGGTGACTCTGCCACCGGTTGTTATTAATTAGTAATAAACTACCTGGCAGAGTTTAATGAATACTAAAGCATTGATCCAACGTTAATCAGCCCAGGTACTCATTTTCTCTTTCTGTCTCATTCCCATTCTATATATCTCACTCTTTATCAATGTAAAAAAAACTAATTTTCAGTACGTATTGGTCAATTCATTAACATCGGATGGTTTTCCTATTAGTATAACATTTCCCTCTTTTTTGTTAAACATGATTTTTTTTAACAAAAAAAAGTATTAAATGAAGAGATTTTTGCTTATTCTGCAAACATACCTACATTTTTATGCATACGTACATATGAGACACAATTCGTTTCATTTAGTTAAATTTTACAAGCCTTTTTTTTATAAAAATTTTAATAAAAAATGTTGTAAATTTTATAAAAATGTTGTAAAAAAATCGACTGTACTTTTTGTGTACAGTGTATATGAATGTTATGAATATCAAATAAACAATATTTCTACACTATAAGCCCTTCCAACCGATTAAATAATATTTTTAAAATTTTACAATATGTTACTTTTTATTTTGGTTCGTCCGAACTTTTTTCCCGAATAAAAATCAAATCTTAATCAGATGGAAGTATAATTCAGATTGATTAAAAGTTCATGCTAAAATTTGTGATAAATTTTATCCACCTGGTTTATTTAAAAAGTGGAACTCTGTAGCATACTTAGATGTGGCGTGTAGTCTGAATTGGAGTTTTAAATAGTTTAAATATTTTTAGACTAAATTTACATTTTATGTTCAGCTTATTTGAGATGACAACGTTGTTTTATGGTTTCGTAAGATTACTTATTCTTCAGATAATATCTTTATTTATTGTTAAAATTATTTAATATTTGAATTGTCCTCTAGGTTAAGAATTTATTTAAATTCGTTCAAACGGACTTTAGGTATAATCTTATTTACCAGTTTATTAAAATTATTAGTTTATTATAATTTTTCCTAAAAACACTATGCTTGCGTGAAAAATCTCTTTATAGAAATTAAAAAAATAAATCTAGAGATCAGTGTTAAACGATAAAGAAACACTAGGTGGGACTGAAATACTGATTATTTTTTCCTGTAACTTTTTAAAACTGATTCTTTAAAGTATTTACGCAAAAATACCTTGAATTTTAGAATAAAATCAACCTCTACATGTAATTACGGTGTAAAATCCACCACTAGGCAACAATGTTGTCAAAAAGAAATAAAAAACATCTTTGAATCATGTACTAAGACGATTTGAATGAACATCAAGAGTACGGCTTCAATATACATGAAAAAAAAAACAATCGTTCTGATTGAGAACATTTCTTTTCGATTCCGGTTAAAAAAAACTTGCAACGTACAGAACTTTCCCACAACGTGATTAAAGCCGCCTTTCGAGAGATTTTTAGGACGGAAGGCTAAATCCGCCTTGCGGGAAAGTCCTACAAGTGGGAGTTGTTTCTAATATAAGGATTACACACACATACCCTAACTTAATTTAAAATATTTATAAATTTATTAAATATAATATTTGATCGTTTATTTAATGCGATGATTCAAACTAAAGTGCAGACCCATACCGTATTTAATTCACGTGGGTGAGGCAGTACTAGCGGTGATTTAGTTAGTGCCGACTAGCGGTCAGCACTAACTAAAAAAATGTAATTTCACAACTTACATAGAAGAAATTTCGCTTTTACGCTAGGCAGACTGGTGTAGCCGCGAGCTTTGACGTACCAGATACCAAGACAATCGGGTGGAAGTTTGACACCTAGCCAGACCGAGTTGATTTTTTTACACTTAAAATATTATTAATTTATTTAATTCTAAAGCTCAGTTGTGACGTCAAAATACAGTACATGACTATAGCAGCTGTACGTCAGTGCTACCAACCTATGAAATATTAACTAAATAAAATAAAATAAATAATTAATATTTATAGTAAAAAAAAAATTTGGTTTGCAACCCTATGGAATTTCAAATTTTCCTGTCCATGAGGACGAGGGAAAAGGGAATTTCCCACAAATGAAAGGGAAAATTCCAAGATGGCTGACTGCAACACCAGCACTCTTTATGGTAACAGGGGATAGTATTGACGCAGTATGTCCGCTTAGCCAGGAATAGAGAGCATTTTTTGGGGTTGGGGTATGATTTTGCAAATATTGTTGTTTTTTATTGTTAACAACCAAAGTAAAGTTCAAAAAATAAGGTCGAATTGTACCTTAGAGAGCGGGGTTGGAGAATAAGGAAACCTAGAATAGAAGGAAGTTAGGATTTGAATAAAGGATAGTGAGTAATAGAAAACTGAAGATTAAAACGCTAATCGCATATGACATTTGATAAAGAAACTTTGAGGGGAAGAAGAGCTATACAACTCAACAATCAACTAAAAATTCCAATAAATATATATAATAAAACAAATGTGCAACGATATATCGAATTAACTGTCATTTGATTTCAACTATTTTGAAATAAGTTTAATGCGGTTATTCACCATACTTTCATATCGGTTCGATTACAACTGTGTATTAAACCAAGATACATCATAGATATATCAATTTATATTCATGACATATCTATTCCTATTAGAATAGAGTAAACTGACAAAATTGACCACTCACATGCAATATGGCATACTAACCATGACAGTAAATCATGATTTTGTCCTAAGTATCTTTTAGTAATAGTCCAACGGTTTTTATTGTTGTTATTCTTTGATGTTTTTTTTTATTTTGTAACACAAAATAAACATTTTTATTTGAAAAACTATTTATTACAAAATTAAATAGAATTTTTATAAACAGAACAATTTATAAATTTAATTTGTAACTTTTATTTAAGTTGGAAGGTACATGTGATGTTATTTTAATACATGATCTTAAAACCAACAACACATTTTTAATCACAACTTGAATTGGAATTCAAGTTTTATCTTATTTGTACAAAATTACTTTTCATTCAAAACTAATCTACTAATTATGATTATTTAAAATGATTTAAGAAGTAAAAAAAAAAAAATATATATAAATAATAAGGATTTAAATATTCGAAACAGATGTGACAACTAGTGTGACGTAATATTTTCAACGTAATGAGGTAAATAATTTGGTATAGTATTTTTTAATTTGTATAATTAAGACATGGGTACTACTAAACGCGCTGCTGAAATGAGAATTCGTGATTTAAAGGAATGATACCAGGAAAGGAATAATCGTTCAGGAAATAATAGAGGAAGAAATGTCAATTTTTCTGCAGAGAGTTTTCAACAACGAGAATGTAGACTCTCACAAATGAGAATGTACAACAGTCGATTCTTACTGAATAAAAGTCTAGAAAGTCGTGCTTATCTTGTCAGTGTAATACAAAAACGTTTGTTGAACGAAACATAACTTTTTTTTTTTTTTTTTTTTTTTTCTTTTTGGAGGGCGAACAACTCCTTAGTGTTATTATCGCCCGGATTGAATTTTTTGTCTTAAAATCTAAAATTAAAACCTAAAACTAAATTAAAATGGTGAATAAATAAGTTAAAAAAATAAGTAAA
>JAAAKQ030206459.1:0-11740 GCA_010016005.3 Zanna intricata | reverse complement strand
TATTTATATTGTTTAGAGTTAATTGTATTTATAAATAATGAAGATATTTGTAATAGAAGCAAATAGAATCTTCTAATGATTTCTAGTGTTTTCTGGACGTCAGCTGACAGTATAAATATAAGCAGAGTTGTGCGCCTGGATTGGTTCAGTTGTGTGACGTAGTTCCAAGTGGTAACATTGTGCGAAAGTATAAATTGTTTCATGTAGATTTTGTTAAGCGTTGTAGGTGTTGTTTGTTTGTTTTGTTGTGTTAAATAAATTATTGTGAGAAGGCTTGATATCGTGTTTGTTATTTATACAAATCAAGTTCTCACTATAATTGGCGACTGATATTTTAGAAAATTGTGGGGAAGTCAATATCGAATCATTCACCCACATCATAAAAATATAAGTTAAAATATAAAACCAGTCATGACTGTCCAATTTTAACAGTTGTATACTTTACAGCTGGACAGTCATGACTAATTTTATATTTTAACTCATACTTTTATGATTTTTGACTTGTTGTATACACATGTACGCAACAGTATTCACATGAATATACTATTACAACTGGACAGTCATGACTGGTTTTATATTTTAACTTATATTTTTATAATAATTGACTGAAATATAATGTTTTTTTAACTCCTGATGATTGGTTTCAATTAAACCGAAAGATCTTGGTTTTATTTCAATGTGCTGATAAGGTGGATTTTTAATATTACTTAACACATTGAATCTCACAAACAACAGGGTCTCTGGATTACAGGTCACCAATTGCCTGTAAGGCACTTATGAAATCTGAGCAAAGAAGTACAGGTTGGGCTAAATATACTTAAAAAAATGTTGGGCTAAATATAGTTAAGGCCTTATTAATAGCAAACAGCTCCACAATGAAAATACTGGTGATGCTGTGGAGGTTAACATGTATGTTCTGTTGCCTACCACAAAAGCACATTCAACAGAATTAATGATTTTAGAGCAATTCATATAAAATGTAACATCGTGATTCAGGCTATTTAAAATATTATAAAATTTGTTTCACAAAATAACTGAATTTGTGTTCTTTTTATTACACTGACAAAGATCAAAGAAGTAATTAACGAGAGAAGGCCACCAAGGGAGGTAATTAACATGGAGGAACATTAAGGACTAAAGGTAATTGTACATTTACAGCTGAGAAAAGGTAGTGCAAGCTCTTGATGCCTAGTGAAGCAGTAGATATCAGCGCTGCTCCTGGTATCGATTAACATGCGGGTTGGAGAATAATGAATCAAATGCTGGATGAGTTGGTTGCTTTGTAATCCAAGCCATATAGGAGCATAACATTATTTGCTTCTGCCTATTCCAAAGAGATGGCTCACTACTGTCCATCAACAGACTTACCACAGGGCTTGAGCGAAATGCATCTAAGACAGGTGTAGAGTAAGAAGGAAAGGAGAGGATACATCAAATCCCAGTAATAAACAATTCTAAGTAAAAAATAAGCTTAATAATTAGTTCAATTAACTAGTTAAACTTAATTTCAATAATTTTATGAAATAATCTGAAGTGCTTTCAAAAACTACACAGAAAATAAATCAGGGCAATAGTGCAAACTTTTCTTTAAAACAAATTTGAAGTATACGTTCATTTTTCTACAAGAGAAAAATAAAAATCTCTCTTTCCAAGATTACTAAAGAAAATTGTCCTGAAATCAATATTTGTAACACAACCAGGATGTATTACTGTCTCACAGACAATCAATATATCTTACTCAGACTTTAGTTTTTCAACAAAATAAACTTTATTCTAATTTTTATTTAAATTCACACTCAAAACAATTTTTAAGTAAATACTTATATTATCAAACAATTGTTCTAAAGATATTAACTTAATCCATCAGTTGGGTGAATGGATACAATATTCTGTAACTATATATGTTTTGAGATGCTGCAGGATGATCCTAGATCAAGTCAAACTGGAATATTTACTTTAACTACATTGGAATATCAATAGTAATGGTGTACTATTGTTTTAGGGTTTAATTACCCACAATTTTTAGAAAGTCAGTCTGAACTGAACAAGAACAACAGTATTAAAATTTAACTGAGCTTAGTCATAAGCTGGTGAATCTCTGAATACAAAAAAGATGTTACCTTAAAATTTAATATTTTATTTTATAATTGATCAATTTCACCATAATAATGAATAACATCAACATTTTCTTACATACAAAGACTCAAACAGTGTTGTCTACTCAGCAATACTCATTATCAAAATAAAACTAATTTATTTCATAATAAAACAATGAATTCTGCAATAAGAAATGTTTGTATATTCCTTACCATTTGTGGTTTTGGTGGTTGCATTTGGTTTTATGGAATATTGCAACTATTCTCTCACAGAGAATCAAATTTATCTTACACAGACTTACTTTTCTTATACAACGTTTCTTATACAACACGTATAACGTGTTACGTTTCTTATACAACAAATACTTACATTAAGGGAATACTCAAAAAAATTTAAAGAGTATTACAGAATGGATAGAAAAACATTTTGAATGATTACTCATTCATCTCAAGAATGTAATTTCAGAAAAGTTACATCAAATTTAAAAAAATCTACTGATCCTACAGAAAAATTTAAAGTCGCTTTCAGTAAGATTTAAAAATAAGTCCATGGTGAGCATAACCAGCTCATTTGTTGATTGACAGATGGTTAAAACAGTTAATTACTTCTAAACTGGTCTGGCTGGTTTAACTAAACCACCTGAAAATACAACATGTGTTTGGTTTTTACTTTTCACTTGCATAGGTTTGTGCTGGCGTTGTTCAGCCACTTGCAATGGAATCACACCCTTAGGAATACTATCACTTAAGAAACATTTTTATACTAAATGATAATTGTTTCATAGGTACCTATCATCTAACATATATAAAAAATTTCTAATTAAAAAATATGTTATTAAAACTCTTATTATAAAAAATATAAGTTATGACAGGCTTTTAAACCAGTAGGTTTAATATTAGCTGTAAATTTGTAGATAATGAAAGTGTTTTGCATGTAAAATTTACTTTTAATTTAAATTTAATCTTTGCGTGTTTAATGTAAATCTTTGCATTTAAAAATGCAGATATCAGATATCCATAATCACAATAAAAGGTGTAAGGGCAATACTCACATCAAACAACTTATTTTCAAGTTGTTCCAAATAACCATCATTAGTTTACTTAATATACTGAAGGCAGTCATTATATTGTTACCGAACAGCTTCGACAGCACGTGACACTTTAAAACCTTGTGGTGGCCCTGAAAAGAGCTGTTTTTGTCACCGAATTGCTTCAACAGCTCATTGTAATTTAAAACCTTAAGGTAGCCATGAGAAGGACTGTTGTTGTTTGGAGTGGTGGAAGATGGGTCCAGAAGATGGTCCCCAGCAAATTTGACTTGACTGTAGTCGGGGATTTGCAGCTCGTCCATTGAAATTAGACCGAGCTTCCCCTCAGCAGCAGCTGGATTTCCACTACAGCATGGTAGTGGTGGCCCCCCAGCATAGGTCATCTTTCACCAGCCGGTCAAGGCAGTTCTCCCCAGCGATCTCATGCTGGGATGGTTCTCGCAGCTGCATCTGCTGGCCAGGGCAATTAAAGCTCAGAAAGCTGGAGTGGGAAGGTAGCATTCGCATCCAGCGGCTCCCTTTGAGGGCTGGCCAGGCCTGCTGCTCTGGCAGGGATGCTGGCATCCACCGGGTGATCCCATGTTAAGCTGGCCAGGAAAATTCTTCTCTGTCTTCTTCATCTTCTTTTTCTTCTTCTTGGTCTCCTCCAGGCAGTGGCCAACGATGAATTGAAAAATCACACCAGTGAAGCTTCCTTTATTGGAGTCTGTAGTAGCGGGGCCGCAGCACTGCTACGGTGGGGGATCTGCACGATCAGCTAGCTATATGGTGGGAGTGCTGCCTGTGTAAGTAATATTGCACTGCAAGTGACATCTGAGCTGCTACCATGTTGCATCTGCCAGTGTTAAGTTAGGCATGTAGTAACAATATGAAGGCTAAATTAAAACCAGAAGGAATGACTGATAAGAAAAAAGATCATTCAAAACTGAAAAAAGTTTTAACCGAGAGTACATTATATTCACCTGGTAAATTCCTTTCCACATAAAACTAGGTTGGTGTATTAGATCAAATTACATCTACTACCGTATCATTATTATATTTAGTATCATACATATTATGGATATCAATCTTGTTTTGAATATTCCAATTCTTCTTTAAAGTCTCTAAGATTTGTTTGAAAAAAGAGGAAATTCTAAAGAAACAATTAACCATGATCAGTACAGTAATAATGTTGCATTTAATTATACTGAATTTTTTGTTAACACTGATAAATTACATAGAATCTTTTATGATGTAATTATTTACTTTTTTTAATAAACAAATATGGATCAAAATGCTTAATACAAAAATTATGAATATGAATCTATAAAATAATAAATACTTTTATTCTTTCAACTTACCACATACGCAATTGAAGCTCGAACAATATTAACTTTATTAACAAATTTTGCAACACCACTGATATGTTCAGTACTTGTCAAAGGTCTTCTATACGCATCTCTGCAAATAGAATATTTCTGAATTATAAATACATAACAAAAATAAATAAGTATAGTTCATAGTTAAATCAGAGAAAATAAGACTTATTTTAATTTTTAAAAGCTTGCTGATTTAAAAGCTATACTTTTAACAGATGCTATTTACATAATTAAACAATGAAATTTGCACTATATACTTATTTCTAAAATATATTACTGACCTACTTTTCAATTTCTTTGAACAAAGATTATAAATGATTAACCTCAAATTCACAAAAAAGGTCTTTTTTAGGCAGAAAAACTTACCCATTTTTAAGCTTTTGTACAATAGTATGAAGTAGTATAGGACCAACCTGTTAAGAGATCAGTACAAAAAAAAAAAACAAACGATAAATCAAAGTAAATAATTATCTACTGTAAAGGAAATAACAAGGTGCTAAAAAATATTTTTTTTATCAAATAATAAATCTTGTGTAAACAAAAATTAACTCATTTCCAGTGTATTTTAAGTGGCATCAATTACTGCAATCACTCATTGGAAAAAATATGTCAGCAAAATATAGTACAACTACTCCTAATCATTATTTAACTTCAATAAACTATAAAAAATCAGTTTCTAAATCATGACATTTGTTTTTGGCATCTAACCCTTTTCAAATTCAAAATATCTTCAATTCCCAGTTTGCTACTCTGAGAAGAAAAAGACTTAATTTCTTGCTACTATTTTACATGATGATCAAATTGCTAGTGTACAGAGTACTGAGATTTTTAGGATTATGTTTTTAGTTAAGTATAAGTATTAGTTAAGTAATATCTGTCCAAAGATCTAACATTTATAACTAATAATTTTCTTTACAAATCACAATTTTGACTAAAATAAGAATCTCTTATAAAAGTAGGAAAATAAAAATAAAGTCAAACACCTGAAATTGAAGTTAACACAATATATGGTCTACCTAATGAAACTGTGTTGTAGTGGGCGAGATAAGTACAGGTATTTCATACACAGCAATATTGCACAAGGGAATGATATAGCTGTTTATTAAACTCACAACCACTTAAGTTTCCATCAATGAAGTACACATAAGAAAAAGCTGGCCAGAAATCTTCAATTTTTTTTTTTTGTTTTTTAGGCGATTAGTTCATTACATAGGATTCAAATTTATTAGGAATATAGGAATATGATGTGAAAATGTTATTGCTTACGAAAATACCCCGACCATGATTCAATTTGACCAGATACTTTCAGAATGAAAGGTTGAAACATTACCTCTCTGTCATGATAGCCAGAAGAGTGGTTAAAATTAAGTTTTTATTTTAATTCTTCTTAATACAAATCAAGATGAATTGCAATGAATTATCCTGGCCCATTAATTACAATGTTAGGAAAAGTAGGAAACTGAATTCTAGCTAACAAACATCTCAATCATTAGTTTCAATTTCTTCGATTGAAACAGAAACAGTTTCCAGATAATTCCAATAGAGAAACAGCTGCTCGACTGCTCACTAGAAGGTGCCAGTACCTGAATCCAAAGAACAAGAGAAAAGAGAAAAGGAAGGGTAAAGAGTAGAAAAAAGATATGAATCAACTGATAGATTATCTGCCATTCATCAGAACAGTTAAATGTCTTACCTTAAACTTGGTCCACAAACTGACTTTTATATTTTTATAAAGAAATTAACTGCTAACAACTTAACTGCTGCTTGCTGATTTGTTATAAGAATCTTGTAGATGCTGTATAATGTCAACATAGAATGACAAATTAAAGAAGTTTCAGGGAGAAACAAGTTAGATGTAACCCAAGACCGAACATAGCAATGATCATAATTTTTTTAATTTTTATTATGGAATTAGAGTCAATGTGTTAATAGGATTTCATCCAAATAAGAACTACAGTTAATTTTGATATTCTATACAGTATATTAAACATTGTTTTCTTAATTTTTCCCTTTTAAATACTCTTAACTTGAGCCAAAGAATCATTTCTGAAATTTGTCATTCAAGTAACAATTTTTTATTTTGTAAGGTGCATACTTTTGATAAATTATTTTTTGGAAACAACAGCAACTGTAGCATTTTAAAATTATTTTATGTACATATGAACATAAACATTTATGCATGTAACGTCACTCAAAAGATAAGCAATCATTTTCTTTTCTTAAAGAGTATAAGAGTAGAGCAGAAAAAGTAGAAAGCAGCACTAACTTGGAAAGAGCTTAATAAAAATTTTGTAACCATGAGTGTATTTTTGCAACTTCAAAAAGTCCATCAGTTGGCCAATAACCAATGTGTGCTAATGTACTAAGTGCTTCTCGAATATTTATTCTGTACAATGTTACTGCACTATTTATTAAGTTATTTTGTATTTTGAAAAATGTTACTGCATCAAGCTCTGCTAAAACATAGTGATACCATAGTTAAAAAACAAGATTTAAGCAGGCTTTAAGGAATTATATTTTGAGAGTTACAAAAATTAAAGAATGGTTGAATCATTATCTAAATTAATAACCATAAATTAACTATCTCTAAATTAATTACCATCAATGCACAGTTTGAAAATCTAAAATCATAGCTAACCATCTGTGAAATTGTAAATGACATTGGAATTAGCAAAAGTTCTATACAGATGGGCACTCAGTAGCCACAAAAAAAAAACCACTCCTGTAGGCATCAAGCAAGCGGTAGTAACTTCACAACGACACAGCTGCCTATTTTTCATGTCTAATACATTAATCATATCAAAAAAACCAGGATTTCTTGGACAACCATGGAGCTCAAGTAAACCAGGTTCTTTGTTCAAATAGGATTCCTTGTCCATTTTTTATCTTTTCCCAACCTGAAGATGCTGCTAAAAGGGTTCTGCTTTAAAGCCGAGACACAATGAAGAATACATCAGCACAGCTGACAGTCACCACAAAAGACAGCTACAGAAAATGTTTCCAGCCTATTCCTGGGTTAAATGGGTGGAGTCATAATGGATGTTCTGAAAAGTAGTTTAGAATGGAAAACTACAACTTTTTACAAAATTTTTTTTTTATGGTCTATATCATTTAATACTTTAAGGTACCTTTGTGTACCCGAAGAATTTAATTAAATTTTATTAAAATTAGTTAATTACACAACAATGATAATGGTATTTATTTAAAAAAAAAAAATTGTGTAAAATGGAAAGATGTAAAAAATACTTACACGCCATAAGTAGCAGATGCAAAATAGTGACCCAACTGTAAAAAGCAGTAGCCACATATATATGAATCCCAACCTGCTTCATGAAGAAGTATGTCTGGATCTATTGAAAAATAAACAAATACATGAAGGTAATTCTTTCCTTTTACTTGAAATTCAATTAATAGCGAGTTATATTTCATTTGCATTAATTATATAAAGATTTTATTCTATTTATATATAAATAAATATAGACTGATTTTGTCACATTAATGCACTGAAAACATATGAGAGATGCTGATAAGTAATAGTAATACACACACAGGAAACAAAACATTGTACCAAGTACCACCACTTTGCCAACTTGTAGCTACATTCCCCTGATACAAATATGCCAAGTATACCTCCTACTACATAAATAAATTTAAATAATAAATACGTAGAAATTGAATTTTTAACAGCTAAAAAAATGAATCCTATGACATTCATCATGATTAACAAGCCATTAACATTAAAACTGTTGGTACATGGTCAAACTATTGTGAATAAGTAGGTAATAAAATATCAGGCATTAGGAACTCACAAAGCAATAGTGAGGATGATCTTACAGTGGTCAACCAGTTTCAATGGTAATCATAAGTAGAAGCATAAAAAAAGGAAAACAAACTAATTCAAAGTAACTGTCATTTCAGAAAGCAATGTATCATCACCCAGCTAGGTATATTACAAGAGTGTGTAGAACACATAATTGAGCAACAGAGTTATTATAATACCTCTTAGAAATTCCATACAAATTTAAAAAAAAAACAAATAACAAAAAAACTGTTGCACACAATTTTTGAAACTATCGTAAAAGCAAAGATAACTTACTTTTCAATACTGTGATGGGAAATGAAAATTTGGTACATTAAGACCCAGAAAAATTGGCAAACCACAGAAGACGACCACTGTAGCAGACTGTTGTCCAAAAATATTCAGAAACAAACTATGCAAAAACTTTCTCTTGGTAGTGTTCTAAGATGCAAAACAGGTGCATGTGGCAGAGTACCTGTTAGAAGTGTTAACTAGTTAATTCTGTATAGCAATAGATATGTTACAACAGTTGAGAAGATGTGAGCAACTTTTTCAAAAATTCACTTAATCAGTAGTCCTCAACACAATAACATCATACTACCAATGAGTGTCTTGTGTAGTTGAAATTCAAATCCATTCCACACTGTCCATTCTCAACAGATTTGGTGCTATGCAATTTACAATTCTTCCCAGTTTAAAATGAGGCCTTAGGGCATTCATTTCCCCATGATGATCATGAATTCCCTCAATGGATGAAGAAGTGAAGGATGCAGTGAAGTTTTGGATCGAGGAAAGATGGCTGGAATTCTTTAATGGCAGGATAAAAAAAACTAGTTCACCTTTGGAAGAAATGTGTGGCTGAATATGATACTATGATGAAAATAAAGATAACCTCTAGTAACCAATATGGTTTTTAATTATTTTGTATTCTTTAATCATTGTATTCGAGAATCATGAACAAAGTGAAATTATACTTTCTCAATGGTAACTGATCCATTAATTCATTTCACTCTCTTGGTGGAAATAATTTTATATTAGTCATTTAATACAGACAATATCAAATATATTTAATAAAAAGCCACAGATATCATTTACTACACATTTGTTATTACCAATATCAATAAATGAAAACTACAAGAATAATTGAACAGAACTCAATAACTGAATTATTTTCAATCCTTATATAATTTGATTAATCTTCAATTATAGTTATTCTGTACTGTAGATATTATCAATTCTATATGGCTGTTTTTAAAAATGATAAACAACTCGCTTTCAAAATTACATGAAAACTAAACTTACAAAAGACCTTCTTGGAGCCAATTATGCAAAACCTCTTCAGAAGAGTGACTGGAGGGATTACTATTAAATATGTCTATCTTAAAACGGTTAGGAAACACCTTTAAAATGTGTAGACTATTACAATCAATTTATGTAACATCAGTATTTTTAAAATCATTAAGTGGTGTTCTTTCAATTGACAAATCCCTTACACCAAAGCTGCCTCCAGTTTTTCCTATTCCACACTTGTTCTATTGATTTCTAAGTATGTGTTTTGTCAGATATAGTACATTATAAATTTCATACTGCCCACACACACTATTATACCCATACATCTTTTATTACCTACATACACTATTATACCCATATACCTTAGTACATGCTAAATGTGAGATTTGCAAGTAGAGGCTGATATCTTCATATATATGTGCTGTTTCTGTGATGTGATTTGTAAGGTTGATTACTTTGTTGTTAGTGACAGTATACATTGTCACCGAATGGCTTTGACAGCATCTGGCACTTTAAAACCTTGTGGTAGCCCTGAAAAGAGCTGTTTGAGGTTTCTGATGGCCCTGAAAAGGACCATTTGTGCATTTTGTGAGGTAATCCTGAGAAGAGCTGTTGGGACCAGAAGCTGGTCTCCAGCAATGTCGACTCGGCTGCAAGTTATGGCTCATCCATTGGAACTGAACCAAGTTTCGCTGAAGTGGCAGGAGCCCTACAGTGTCAGTGCGGCCAAGGCAGTCAAGTATCCCATGAGCGATCCCACACTGGGCCCACCAGCCAAGGCGCTTGAAGCCCAGCGGTTCCCTCAGTGGAACAGCAATGCCTGTTGCTCTGGTGGGGATGTCGGCATCCACCTGAAGGTCCTACACTGAGCTAGCCAGGGAACATCTTTTTTCTTCTTCCATCTACTTTTTCTCTCTTCTTCCATCTTCTTCAGCTTCTTCTCCAGGCAGTGGTCAGAGATAAATTGAATATTTTCTCTGCCGAACACTTTTTTACAGGTGCCTGCAACTGGTGGGAGCACAGCACTACTGTGGTGGGAGAGGTACACAGTCAGCTAGTGGCGCTTGTGTCAGCACATATGTATTCCATTACTTCTGTTGACATCTAAGCTGCTAGCGTTGCATTCACAGATATGAAGCTCTCCATGTATATGGCAACAATATTCATGTGTCTGTGATTGATGTTGTGTCTACTCAGTCTAATATAGTATTTGAAAGAATGATTAGCAAGTATTTACATTGATTAGCAAATAATAATAATGATAAAAATAAAATAACTATAAAATAAAATATAAAATTACTTCTACCAAGAGAATCAAATGAGTTAATGGATACCTATGACAAAATATACTTTCACTTTACTATTGTAGCATTATGATTCCAGAATACAATGACCAAAGTACACAAAAGATAAATATAATTATGACAATGATAACACTAACAATAACAAAGAATCAGTTTATAGTGTGTTTAGTAATCCTTGACACTAAATAAATAACATAAATCTTTATTATGATCAGTATATAGTAATGTGTTATCCACATCGTAAATGGATAAGAAAATGCAACTGCTCCTGCATTTTCCTGGATCAATCAAGGAAAACCATGGTAACACTTGATTAAAGCAGGACCACAAAATAAATTATTATAATATAAACGATGAAATAATATTAAGGTAGGTAAATAAAGGTAATCAACAGAAATAGATGACTACAAAATGGAATAAAAATTCAGAAGGTATTAATGAAAATTATTTGAGCTCATATTTTACAATTTAGGAAACATTGACAGTGATGCACTGTGATTGAAAGTGATCAGAATTTTTTTAATTAGTGTTATTTACAAATTCACTGAAAAGAATAATTTTATTTCTGTAAAAGAACATTTTAAAATATTTTAAATAATATGGTGTAAAGATTTTTTTCCAATGGTTTAGTAATTTATTAGAAATGAGAGTTGTAACGTTAATTACTATATTAGAAGTAGTCAGAATACTGTCACGTGAAGGAGATAAGGTAGAACTCTTTTCTATCTTTCTCTCTTTCTGGATGTCTGTCATTCTGTCATTCGGCGAGCCAAATGCTGCATTCAACAGAATGGTGGGCACATCGAACACCTGCTAAATCTGTTATTTCAGCTAGAAAATTAGT
>JAAAKQ030206448.1:0-11741 GCA_010016005.3 Zanna intricata | reverse complement strand
TATAATGTATAATATTGTTAATGATAATTATTGCAAATATATTTCGTATACCAACAAAAAAAGTTGTTTCATTTTATTGATCTCACGTAACGTTGTCACGTCAAAGTTCACCCACATCGTAGATGTAGGCAATTTTTTATATAGTAAAATTGAGCAGTTGATGCATTAAAAGCGTGTCAATTATTGGAATTCTGCTAACAATACATTGTCAGCAGAATCTGAGTCTTGAGATTTATACTGAGGAAGGTCAGTACCTTCCTCAGTAACTGACTGATTAATACAGAGAATTAGCTGTGAAGGCCTTTGAAAGGTTTCCATTTTGGAAATTCCATTAATGAGAGCAAATCGTTAACAATATTAGAGTTTCATCATGCTATTCTCAAACTGACAATTACTATTTTTTAATTTTTAATTATTGAAATCAGTTTTATTATTATTTTTTAAAACTTCACTTAAATTTTGAGTTTTATTTTTTTAAATTAGGTAAGATTGCTAAATTTCGTAGTTATGAAAAATGTTTTTATGTTGAGTACTGCTTACCTTTCTTAGCTTCATTCTTTTATCACTTGATGTGTTTTTAGAATCATTCCATTGTCAAAACTTATTGTACTATAAGTAATCATGTTCTTGATATGAAGTGGTTCCAAAATATATCAAGTGATAAAAGAATGAAGCTAAGAAAGGTAAGCAGTACTCAAAATAGGAATTATAATCTTACCAGAAAAGATAAGTAATTATTATCTTAATAAAAACAATTTTTATGAAAATAGTTGTTCACCATAAATACAAAATAGGAAATATAATAATTATAAAATACAAAAACACTTCAGTTATTAACTAAAGTTTTTTAACCAACCAATAGCTTAAATTTTTTTATGAAAATACTTGAATATCAGAATGACATTTTAATATATACCATTTAGCCATAGCAACAATAAATATCAAGGGAACAAATAAAAAAGTATCTTCAAATGATTAACATAGACTATGGTATAAATTTTAAGTTTAACAAAAACTTCAAGTTAAACCCAAGTTTATATGGAAGAATTATTTTAGACAACAAAAGTATTTAAAATAAAAGAAAAACCCCATATAATCATTGAAATGTGTGTTTTTAGTAAAAACATTAGACTGAAATGTACACAAAACACTCTAAGGGTCAAATTGCTAACCTTGTACCTTTTTTTAAACTGTGTTAAAAAAATTGGTATTAAACACTGAACATCATATATTTCATACGACATTTGTGGATATGCAGTGTATCAGAGAAAGAAAGGGTCAAAAAGTGCATTGTAATGAGCTTGTTAATAATTTTAATTCATATTGTCTTAAATGAAATAAAACCTATATACAAATTAAATTAAGCAGTAAAAAATGATTAACTAATTTTATTTCATTAGTTTGTTTTGATATAATTTAAAAATCCTTACAAATAAACATATTTGTTAAATATTCTTGATACTTTTAATAAAATAATTTATTTTTATTTTATGTTTTGCAGCATCACTCTTCATCAAAACCTAGTAAGTAGTTCATATAACCATGTTTTTCATATTTTTTCTAATTCTTATAAATGTTTCATGTTCTATTATCACATTTCTTCAGATTAATTTTTCTTGAGATTAATGGGAGGCCATATTAATTTTCTTCATATGTAATTTTTTTTTTAATGCAACCTTTTGATCTGATACAAAAATGTTACATCCAGTAGTGAAATTATCATTGAAGAATCCAACAAGTCCTTAAAAATAATTTTCATTTACTTCCATGAGAGTTAATGTAGGAAGAAGAAAAAATTTGCAAGGTATTATTTAAGTTGTAATTTAATATCAACAGAAAACAAATAAGTGGTAAATTAAAAAGTGGTTAGTGTCTTGGCATTTTATGCGGAGGCCCCAGGTTCAAATTGTGGTCAAGCAAGGTATTATTTCATACACAACTAATTTCCATTGGGTTAATACCCAATACATTGTAGCTGTTGATGTTTACTCTTTCATAGAAAAGAAAAAAAGTGGTTCACTGAAATGTTGTAATATTGTGTAATAGGACATAAAAAGAAGATCAAAGTTAATGGAACTTTGATCTCTGTTTTCTCCATTTGTATAACATCAAGATCATCATAATTAATATTTCTGAGATGAGAAGTAATTAATTTTTAAAATGTCGGAACTAGATTTAAACTTAACTTGTTTTTAAAAAAAAATTACGTAAAATTATTTTCAATTATTTTTACATCATCTAAAGTAAGCATGTTAATGTTTTGTAGCGATTCCAACTGAAGTTATTTTAATATTTTAATATTTCTTCATTGAACCTTTATAAAGTGACAAAAGTGATATGATACAGTAACCACGTAATGGTGAATGAAATTGATTGATTTCATGGAATTGCAAATATTTTCAGGAAAGATCATGGACTAATAATAAAGCATACAGGTTTAATAAGACTTATTAAAATCTGCATGTACATTATCAGTTTGTCTTTTTCTTTGTCTATATTCCTGATCTTCTTTGTTTTGGGAGGTGTTAGCCTCTGTTCTGATCCTTTGTGAATGCATGTTGCATGTGTAATGTTGTTGTAGGTCAAGATTTCGATGCTGCGAGCAGCATTTTGAGTGGGAATTTGATCTCCAATCAATTTGATCGTTGCGTATATGGCATTCAAAGTCACATGAGTAGTTAGATTGATTTAGAGTAGGTGCGAGGTTTCGCGCTGTGGTTATATAGTTTTAGGGCTACGTGTAGGTCGACCTAAGCCTATGACAAGGGCGTTTGCTGCTGAGGTATCTTACTTTGATGCTAAATGTCGACCGCAGCATTTGCATTGGGAGCATCCCGACCGAAGCCTGGCTGATGACTGAGGTATGTTATCAGTACGAAGGTCAATAAGACGACTCCCGGTAAAGCCCCTCAGGGCTAGGAACGGGAGGGGTGGTGTGGAGACTGGAATCTCATTTGGTGGGTGTCTTCCCCTACGGGGGTTGGGATGATCTTCTTTGTCTAATATAATCTGTCTTCTATCTATACCTAATGTTTTGCTTTATAACTATTTTTTAATTGCAATTATGCTTAGTATGTACCAATTTGAATTTTTTTTTAATCATCTTTCATACTTACATATTCTTTACATTACTTCATTAATTTTTTACTTTCTAACTGTTCCTTAACATTTTCTCTACAGCTGTAATTCAAAATTTTGTAAGCATTTAATTTTTATCTTTTCCCAATTCCATGTTACTGCATTGTATAACATAATACTCCAAACGTGTAAAACATAATGCTAAAAAGATGTGGTCTGAATCTGAGTCACAGATTCAGATCTGTCTACATCACATCACAAACTGACTACATCACAGACCATATCTGAAAGATGTGGTCTATCTTATATCTGAATTATTTCTGTATCGTTAGAACTGCAGTGTTGCATAATATGCAACACAAAAAGGACAATATTGTCCTTTTTATAAATATCTAGCTTTTTTGTTTAAAAAAAAAAAAAACGTTTAAATTAAGATCAGTTTATCTTACAAAAAATTAAAATTTTTATAATATTCATTGCTGATAAATAAATTGTATTTTGAATAAATGAATATATGGGAAAGAATTTCATTGTTATGAACTGTCATGATCAGTTGATTCTTTAAAAAGTTAAAAATAAGTATAACGTTTAAATCATATCACTTGCAAAATAAAACTAGAAATTATATGTACTCAATTAAATAAGTATGCAGTTTTTAACTACTTAACAAAAATTAATTTTTTACTTTATTAAGTATTGTTATGATCTTCATGTTTAAAGGATGTGTTGTTCAAAATAATGATACTAACATTATATGTATTGTAATTCACATACTCAAACTGCTACAATTCTTCATATTTAATAACATTTAAAAAACTATACGCACTAAAAATTTACTTGTCTTTTCATACATAATCTGAAATTATATACACAGATAATGTTTAAAACTAAGAGTGTTACATTCTGTACAATCATAATTTCTACTGCCAAAATAAAAAAAATATTTGAATTTATAAAAAAAATGTTAAAATGGTAGGTAAGGAAGAAAGTTAATTCTTTTTACAGACTATATTAAAGATTATATTATTACTGTTCTTTCATTTACATAAAAATACATTATTTACTCATTAAATTAGTCTAGCTTTATTTATTCAGGTAAATTTGCTACACTGTATCGTACAAGGAGAGGAAGGTGGAGAAAGTCACTTGGCAGATTGCTTTGCAGTTGCAAAAGAAATAAAGGAGAAAAATTATGAAATTTATTCAGTATTAAGAGATACAAATGTTATTTGGTCGGATAAATGTTATGAAGACGGACGATACTATCATAGCATATATGATGCACCTGTTATTTGGTATTATGAAATATAAAATTATTTCTCTATAAAAATAGATTTTTAAATCAGAACAAATTTTGTTATATAATGTTATATATTATAGCAATTTAAACAACATTTATTTTTGTTTTACATTTACCCAGATAGGGACAGTATATGAGAAATTTAAAGGCCATACCAGTATGAGATAGCTTAAGTTTTAAGTTCACTGTTGCATTAATTTTTTACAATATTACTGCTGAGAATTTTTAGGAAATTTTTTTTTGATAAAAAGCATCAAATATAATGATTATGTTACCTAGAAAATATTTTATTTCCTTGCAGATTTCTACATAAAATACATTTTATATACTGGCCAGCATGTAATTATACAAAATATGTAATTATACAAAAAGAAAACGGTGATTGATCATATTTAAAATTTTTATGGCTAGTAAATTTTTTCTACATCATAAAAAAAAAAAGATAAACAAGTATTAATGTAGTAGGATAATTGTCAGTAATAATTAAGAAATAAAAATTAATATTGAAAAAATTGTAAATTAATAATATAGTTTATAGTTTATCTAAACATGAAAACAATTTCCTAATATACTGTAAACCATCTGAAGAAGTCTGAATGAATGATATGTGAACAATAACATTTATTAGAAAAAGGAAACAGTAAAACAAGTTTCATTCTGTGCCTGTAAATGATAAAACAGTAATAGACTACACGATTCATCTACGTTATGGTCAAAATATAAACAGAATGTGAGTTTACAGATAAACTAAGAAGCAGATTTGATTAATTCACAACAATACAATAATAAATGACGTCACAAATATACTATGGTTGGTATAAAAATATTTGTACTGTATTGTAAAATACAGACTCTACCAATCTGCTACTTTACTTTGGTTACACAAGTCTCAAATATTTCTGCAAATCTTCTAAGCCTAAACCTTAGTAATAGAACTAGATACACATTAGCAAGTTTATCATGACATCCATTCGTTAGAACACATAAAAATGCACTATAAATATTCATCAAAATTGCAGATTTGTAAGTTTACCGTTGGAGGTAATTTTTAAACGTAAATCAGCCATGAATATTTGCAAAAATAGCAAATATAATACAAAAAACCCTTCTTAATTCATGTATTTGTCATAAATTATAAAATAACACATGAGTTACATAAAGACTAGATGAACGAATAGATAAAATTTAAACATGAATTATTCAAATAAGCCCATCTGTTTTATACTGATTACATTTAATAAAAAGTTAGTTTAAACTGTCAATGATCATGACAGCTATAGGCTTTTTATATTAAAAATTCATTGTATAAAGTAACATTTTATAACAGATGATGAATAATGGGTTTGAAAAGTCTTTTATATAAATTGATAAGTTAAGTATAAAAACTGGTTAAATATAGATTACATTCAAACATTCTCTTCCATTTGAAAGATCAGAATCGTTAAAAGCAATTTTTTGTTCATCAATATTCATTAATTAGAAATGGAAGGTTTTTCTTTAATTATACCACAAAGGTAGATGTCATAGGTTGTTAAGTTTGGACTTCTAGTCAGTCATATAATTTCTAAGCCCCCTACCAATCCATTGCCCTTTGAAATACTCATTTAAAAAAAAGATCTCTTACCGATTGGGCGTAAACAGCTGGAGCTCAATCTTGTAAATTGGCAGTTAATTACATAATAATAAATCAATTCTGAGGAAAAAAAGGTAATTTTCAAGCTCATTAAGGTATGAAATTCTGTTAACAGAATCATTTGTTCAGAATTTCTTCATAAAAGTATGGCTTTTATTTACTCTAAAAAACACATTCCAAGATCTATTACTTGGATTAAAAGAAAATTGGTTTCTGTGATTCAACATTGGCTTCAATTGTGATTCATAATTGACTTAAGATAGGATGATAAATAGAATTTCTCAACATTATAAAAGCTATTCAATCGACTGCAAGGACGATGAACATTTTTAAATCGAGGATTGACTTGGTGGAAAAGGTTTTTTCTCACTTTCAGAATACTACTGTTGATTAAGCTTCCTTAACAGAAAACTGACTAAATCTGTCCTTATGTTTTCATAGTTTTTATTTACAATTGTATGCACACCCAAACTATTGCAATAAGTTTTCCTCACTGAAAACATGCATATGTGTACCTTTTAACTTATCAATACACAAATCAAAGTTCTTCCTGAACATGTGACAATACCATCAACTTTTAACTAACCTGGCTCTTTGTTGAGTCAATGAAACAGCTGATCAACCTTATTACCTGATGAGTGTTATCTCCCTTAAATGGAGATAACACCATGTCCTTTTACACCGGCACCATGATAACAATAGGACACATGTCCTTTTCATGTACATGGAAAAGAACTTTGTAGTCACTCTGTAGATATATTTGATAAAAATATATATATACTTATACAATTTTTAAATGCTATTCATGGAATTTACAGTTGCCTCAAATTAAAAATATCTTATATTTACATATTCCCCAGTGTAGAATTTAAAAAGATATAATTCTGGTTTCCTGGTAAAAGGATAATTATAATTTTTATCATCATTTTTGTTTGTTTTATTTTTAAAATCTAGTACATGATTTGGCAGATACTTTAAGTAGGAAATGTTAGGTAAAAAAAAAGAAAATCTTGTTGGGAATTAAACCTGAAATAAATTGGTACAGAAGCCAGTATGTTGACCACAACACTAACTGGCTGAATTATACATAGGATATTGAATATAAATCTTATTATTATTATTTCATGTTAATGGATAAAACATTTATTAGATCACTTATCTATAAAAGAGATTGTCTTATGTAATTAACCAGAAGAGATATATTATAAACAGACAAGAAACAGTAAAGAAACATTTATTTGCATAATGTTACACATAATGGAACCTCAGAATAAAACATTTTCTTTGAAAATCTTTTATTGAATAATACAAATACATCAATATAATTACATGAAATTTAAAAATGGATGTTAACAGTTATGAAACATAAGAAGTAAACCAGAAAGTTAAAGAATATAGACATATGTTTAAAATTGTTGTAACTGGAAACTGTTAAACAAGAGGGCCTCATGTTTAATAGGGACATATTGAGATAAACTGGAGAAAGAATGTTTGCAGAAAAATTGTACAAAAAAAGAATTAAATTGTTTAATTATTATAGTGTTGATTAATATTTTAGCAGAAGAAAGTGAACAGACTAAATCTATTGTAGATTAAAAAAAAATTAGAAACTAACCAGATAATTGAATATGTAACAGACTGCAAACAATTTTGAATAAAATATTACCGTTAGTTTAGAAAAGAGAAAAATCGAATAATGTTAACAGATATGTTTCTTTATCTTAAACTTTAATTATTCAATCCTAAAAGAAGTTTATCAGCTAAAGATAAACCTTATTCATCTACCAACAAAGTAATATTTTACAAATGATCTATTAAAATTACTTAATTCATTTTTTTTTTTTTTTTTATTATAGTGAAAATAAATTTGGTGAAATTGAAAGAATTAATTTCAGTCAACCGCAAAGAGATTCTCAATTCAATGTACCTTTAAAACATGTTAATATATGGTACAATGCTTTACGAGCATTTTCAGAATTAATTTATAGTCCAAAGTATTCAATACTTTACCAGCTGAAACCAGGTAACGAAATTAAGAATATTTAATAAGTTAATCATAATTTTGAAGAGAGCTTTAAAGAAATAAAACCATAGAGGTCCACCACGTAGGTTAATTTTAAATAATTAGTTTCATTTCTAATTCATGGGTACCATGTTTTAAACAATTTAGTGTATATTTTATTTTAATGTGCTGAAAGATGTAAAATGTTTTATATCTGTTTTTTTTTTTTTTCAAGTGAATACTAGCTCAGATAGAGATAGTTTTTTTTTTTTTTACTTACAAATGTACTATAGAAGATTTTTAAAAACTTCTCAATTTTTAAAATTATTTTTATAGCTACTAATTAACAAATTATTATTTCAGACTTATGCTATATATTTTCTTGAGAATGTGAAAATTACTGTTCATTCTTGCTTGTGTAAACTGATACAGTATTTTTGATTTTAGTTATTTGTTTTCATTTAACAGCATATTCTATTTTTGTCAGATTTTTAAGAGAATTTTATGAGATACGAGTATTTCAGTTCAAATTATTACATTTTGAAAAAAGCATAAATTATATAAAGTAAGATATTTGATAAAAATCTTGTTCATGATAAATTGAAAATATTGGTATTATTTTAAATTGTTTTAATTTAAAATATATTATATAATAAAGCAAACCATGCTGGCCTTAAATTAGTAAAATAAAGAATATAAGTTAGGAAAATATATAAGAAAATAAGGTGTAAAATCACTTGAGTGGCTAAATATTTAAGTTACATCTATTTATATGCATAAAAATGGACAAGAGATAATTGTTATCAACACCAGGAAATTTATAATGGGGAGATATTAAAGAACTAATTATTTTAAGCTATTCATATTTTATTACTTTTTATTTAAATTAAGTATGAATGTTTACTTAACTTTCATTTTAATAAATTAACCTTGAAAAATGTAAGACAATTTTTGGATCCAGCATAAAAATTAACTTTTGCCTTTTAATTACGCTTTGTTTTAAAATCTTAACCTGTTTACTGGAATTTATACCACTTTAAAATAATGAATAATAAACTTGGTATAAGTTGTGTATTGTCACCGTGAGGAAGTACTGTTGTTGTAAAAAAACAGTTAGTGATGAATAATTCAGTTCATGATATTGTGTGAGAGAATTATACAACTAATCTATCAGTAATGGGACCAAGAATACAACAGACATGGCAATTGTCTGTTGGACAATTGCCATGTAACGGTTTGTCACATCTTGTTGATTGTAACAGTATAAAATCATTGCATAATGTTTTACAGAAATTCCTTTTATAAAAACATGTTATTACTTATTCTTAGTTTAAGGGAAAAAACTTGCAAAATTTCCTCAGGTAACTGTTTTAAACAAAAAGTAAATTTAATAGGAAAACTTCATTGTGCATGTTAGTTTTCATCAATGTCTATTACTATTACCGTCAATGTGTGGTGGTTTAACTGAAGTAATTACAGGCAATTTTTTTAAGTCAGAAGGCACAATTTATAAGATTAAGTCAAAAAGTATATTAGATTTTGAATTTTCTGACCATTTATAATAGATTATTCCTCTTCTTGAGAACAGAATCATCAGTATAATTGGAATTCATATTTTTCAACAATTTACATGCCAGCTAGTTTTCAATCAGTACTCATATTATAATTATAAAATAAAAATTATAAGATGACAACCCCTCAGTTTTGAAAAACGCATCCAGTGGAAATTTATTAATATTTTTTTCACTAAAAGGCGTGTAGTACTAATTATTCTCTCTCACATGTTTATAAAATAAAAATTAATAAAAAAAAAACTATTAAAAAAAAATTGACAACACATTAGTAAGACTTTCCTGTCACAGGAGAGTCACTTTTACATTTTAAGTAATAATAATTTATGTAATTCTACCGCTCGCCTGTGATATCACAATGTAGTAGATGGCTACAACAGCTGTATGTCACTGCTACACTTGCCTTCCTTATGGTGACAAGGGATATTATTGATGCAATATGTTCATTTAGCCACCAATTTTGAGCATTTTTGGGGTGGGGGTGTAATTTTGTAAATATTGTTTTTTTTTTTTGTAATTGTTAAAAAATGTGCTTAATTGTTGAAAAATATGACCTTAATTAGCCAAAATATTGAGATACTGAGGGTGACCTTGCTCTACAGCCTGATTCCCTTAATCTTTTAAGTTGAAACTTTAATTGAATCAATGCCCTATATATAGAAGTAATTTGACCAGCTTTGGTCAAAATTGACCTGGTAGTTCTGGAATGATTTAAGAGTGTAACACTGAACATTTATACATACATACAAACATCCAGAATATTTCCATCTGGTTTTTCGGTTCCTTTGGTGTCAAAACATCAAGATCCAGTGAAAATTGCATATGCCCAAATTGAAGCGATTAAAATACTTTTCGTTTTAGAGCTATAGTTCTACTATAGACTACCTAGATGGGAAAGTAGAATCATTAAAAGGAATTCTGTAATTATTAAATTTTGACTTTTTGAAGGTAGTAGCGGATTAAAAATAATTAATGCCAATGACTTACTAACTTTTAATCTTGCATTGACTTTACTATATCAGAGTTTAAAAAAGAAATGATTTTCAAAATTTGTAAAATAAATGAAAAATCTAGGATACCTTTTTTAAGGTTTTCAGGTTTTCAGGTTTTCAGGCTTAGCTTTTAAAATTAAATATTTTATTTGAAATCTTTTAGTTATATTTTTATTTAAAATTAACATTCTTTCTCTTATGCCCGCAAAAAAAATACTACCAGTTAAAAAAGTTTCTGAAAAAAAAAGTTAAAGCTTAGTGAGAAATATGTATCATGTCGAAAATACAAAAAGGGATTCAGAGAAATAATAAGACAACTCTTGAATCTGAGCTAAGGCTCTATGGAGTCATACACTAACATAAATAAAAATTTAATAAAAAACTCAAATCTTTGTTGACCATGTAACTTTTGGTAGTGGATTTAATGAAAAATATGGGTTGAAAGCTAAATACTTATTGAAAATTGTCAACCTTTTTTAGTAGTACAGAATCAATATATTAGATCTCTTTTCTTTTGAGTTTGAGTTTACCATATTTTCATGTATTAACATATTTTCCTAATCAGTACAAAATTAGCAGGAAAAAATTAAGAAAAATAAAAAACAATTAAAACAATATGTATAGCTAAAGCATAAAGCAATAATAATGATTCATCATTATGATAAACTGATGTGTAATATACTTTTTGTCAATAGGTGAAATTCTTACGTTTGATAATTTGAGATTAGTTCATGGAAGAGCAGAATATAATGGTCATCGTTTTGTTGAAGGAGTATATTTAGATTGGGACCATATCTATTCCAGAATACGTGTTCTACGTGCAAATTCTTCTTACCAAAAGAAGAAATAATTAATACATTCCATTTTACTTGATTTTACTTTAAGTAATTAAACAGTTTCTTATCTTAAGTTACTTCATATGAAATTAAATAAATTTTAATATTCAGTATTGATTTTTTTTTTTTTTGTATATATTTTTATATTTTACTTTGGAATTGCGGAACTTAGTTTTCTCTCTCTTCTCTTCATCAGTACTTCAGCTGATATATCTTCAATTTATAACAAGTTGCATAGGTAAGGTAAGGTAAGGTAGCCGGCCTCCGTGGCCGAGTGGTAGCGTCTCGGCTTTTCATCCGGAGGTCCCGGGTTCGAATCCCGGTCAGGC
>JAAAKQ030206447.1:14215-26520 GCA_010016005.3 Zanna intricata | reverse complement strand
TTTATTACTATGTTAACTGCAAAATGTAAATGATTGACTTGTATGATTAATTTAATAAATCTCTTCTAACGTGGTTATTGTTTTATAGAGATTATGTATCTCAATAAAACAGTATCTCAAGAAGTTCCATGACCCAGTCATAGAAAAGTTAAAAATACTTGGTTAATTGGCCTTCTGGCACACATAACATAAAGTAAGTTCTTTTGTAGTTTGTGCTGAAATGACCAAATGGAATTGTGATATTTAAATCTTTATTTCCAAGAATGAAATAATTTACTTCAGGCAGAATCTGCTATTGAGATTAATTAAAAATTCATCAAGATTTGCAGCATATATAAAACAGAGTTTCATAACAACATGAAACCAGGAACTTTACAATTTATCTACATTTTGGATAAAACTTTCTTGAAATATTAAATGTGTAAAGTTTTATCTCCCAAGTATCTCTTTGCCCTCTTGACGGATTGTGACCAAAATTAAATGTCATCAATACCACTTAAATTTCGTTTTGATCTGGAAATATGCGAAAAACAGGTTACATACTTACGGAATATCTCAATTCCCAAATTATATTCGTTGTTAGAAGGAATTATGTAATGTCAAGAACTGTAAAATTTCACCCAATTAGCATGCTTTCTGTTATATAGTAGAACTTTATAACCACGAAAGTAATTTTTTTAAAATTTAAACCCTTTCTGTTTCTTTAAGACCATAATTCCAATTTAGGTTACACAGAGAAAACTAAAAGAAAGATTGAAATTAAATAAAGAAGCATTTAGCATATGAATATAGAAAAGAAAGAATCAACTATGGTTCAACATTACCTGGAAACAGATAATAAAAAAAGTTTTAAAAAATTATCATTATAAAAGGAATTAAGGTAGTTGGGAAACATACTTTATTAAAAATTATCAATAAATAAATCCTTTATTTTGATGAGAACAGTACACAGTAATATAATACTATACATAGATTACATCTCAAATGGATGGATATGCTACTACATGGATAAAAAAAAGCCAGGAAAGTCTTTGACAGACCTTTATTTCAAATTATTAGAAATGATTTATTATTTTTACTTAAGAATTGATCAAATAAATTATAGAATATAGAGTAGGAAATGATTTTGGAAATAGATTTTTTATAATGAATCTAGTAAACAATTTTAGAAATCTGTTTCTACAGTATATCTAGAGGTCCTGGCAATATTTCACTTAATGCAGCAATGTTGCTACATATAAAAATTAAATGATCCATTGTATTTCTTTTATAAGGAAACATTTTTAATTAAATCTTGCAAGTTAATACAAAATCTGTTTAATGATATTAGAAGAAATGTAATAAATGTGAAATCGGATACCATCCTTTAGGGGTGCAGATTAATGCAGTCTGACAATTTGATGCCTGTTTTCACATATAATTATTGTGTTCCACTTTTAAAAATTGTATATATTGCAGCCGTTTATCAATAAATTTGAATAAATGAGATGTAATTTTGTTAACAATAAAAAGCTTAACAATTCATCAAATAAAAACATAATTTAATAAACTAATATTTACTGAAAAGATATTTAAAAGACTAACTAATATTTAATGCTGAAAAGATTTAAATGGCTGCCATTTTTGAATTTTAAAACTTTATTTTATGAAATATCTTTGTTCATATTTCCCACTTTCATTAAAATATCTCAATCTAGTCTTAAAATACAATTTAAAAAAAAAAAAAAGTTTGACAGGGAAAATAAAGAAAGGTAAGATATTCATCTACAAGAAGTTTTTTATTTATTTTGCTGCTCTAAATTGTCCTTGGTTTTGGCCAACATCCTATATAGCTATTGATTGCATGGAAGAAGTAATACAAATCAAAAAAATAGGGGATTTGCCTCATGAACTGTTTTGTTTACTATGATGTCCTAAAGTTTAGCCGTCACCTCCTGGTCCGAGAAAGAATAAAAAAAAACATGGGTGCTGTGATGCCCTTCTCTGATGTGATTAAAATTTCAGGCCAAAACTGGATTGTTTGACTATGTATTTATAATATATTTTAACTTTTATAGTCAATAGCTTTCAAGATATGAGGTGAAATTGTATTAAGTAATGTTGAATTTCCTCCCACCCTTAATTCCATTGACGTAATATTTGGAATTTTAAGTAACTTTATAAGTTATTTCATTGTAGTAAACCTCATTTTTCTACGACCACTATTCAAAAATTCAGAAAGGCAAATCTACCCCTATTTTAATTTTTTCCAAAATTTAATACCACTCTGGAGGAGAAACATTGATATTCACAAAAAAAAAAACCAGAGATCAGAGTTTTGGATCAATCTATATATTTTCCTTATATATGTACTAAGGAAAAGCTCTATAGCAGCATTAGAGCTATGGCCAAGAAAGTAAAAAAGTAACTGCTCCAGCATTTGCTTTGAAGGATCAAAGAATCTTTGGTAAACTTAAACAGTGCATAATAATACAGCCTTATAGAATTTTTACTTTACCCTTGAGCAACTTCAAGTCTGCTTCTCATAGTCCAATTACCAAACTCTCCTATACATGAAGGTCTTCTTCATGTAAACTGTTTATAAATTTCTTAAATCCTCTGCATAATATAGGACATCCTCTTGCTCTGTCACTGGAAGGAATTCAATCTCACATCCTCAATGGAAATCTGTCCTTGTCAAACATTTTTGTGGCTAAACCCCTACTGTCTCCTTTGCACCATATTTGTAACTCACTTGGATGACGTTCAACCTTCTTATTCTGAATTTTATTCATTCTTGTTAATTCAACAAAATTTCTGTCTCCATCCCCTTTACTATTTAATCTTTCTTTCTGCGGCTGCTTATAAAACCTATAAGCAATTGTACTGTTGATAATGGTTCTATGTACATCTTATTCAGTTAACTGTGTATGAGATGTAAAATCAAGATTTCTTAGCTCATCCTATCCTACTGGGGGATTAATTGATTTCAATTGTTTTTGGCCTGAATTTTTACTTTTATCTTAAGAAGGTTCTGTATAAATGTTTGATCAGCAGATTTTTCATTTTTATTTCACAAATAAATGATGAAGTACTGTATTTGTAGTAGTAATATTTCAAGACCATTGGTAATTTATTTATTTTATTTTTTTATATTATTTTTGAGATGATGGGCATTGATTGCTTTGATGATTTTGCCCTAAGAAAATAGAAATTTGTAGTGTATGAAGAATGCTATGCCTGACCAGGTTTCGAACCCAGGACCTCCAGATGGAAAGCTTGAGAAGCTATCACTCTGCCATAGAGATTGGCGTAATATTATGTATTTTATTTTTTTTTAATTTTATATTTACTTGTATAGTTTTTTTTGTATCATCTGATATAGCTGTTTTAACATTCAAAATGCAAATCTAATTTTAATCTCTTTTTTTCTATATAAATGGCTTTTTAGTGTTTGTATTAACAAATTTATTTCAATAACTACTCTCTTTAACCTATTGATTTATTATTACACAAAAAATAAAGTGGCTCTTGTATTTTCACTATGTTATTCTTCTGAACTAAGAAAGATTTTAATGTCGGTGAATATTTGTAAAGCAGTATTAAAGAAGGTTTTATAAATGAAATTATGAACGATTCTGAAAAGCATATTTAGAACTGCCCCAAATATTAGATATTATTTCTGGAGCATTTGATCATATTAGAGTCATTTGAGAACAACGAGGCCAATATTAGTATTAACAAAATTTTTTTTTTAAATATTTTTTTATAAGTATATAAATTTTTAATAGATTATTGCTCAAAGTGCTAAATCTCTTAACATTGTCAGGTATTACGGCTAGTAATAGTGCTACAGTGAAACAATGTTTTTTTTTAGAATCTTAACCATAAAGTATAAGTGCAGGCACAAAACTTGTCTAAATCTAGTGCTTTTAAATTACTTATTTTTTATTTTTACTTTAGTAAGTATTATTGTTGTAGGTGTCTGCCTGCATGCTAAATTTGACTTTTTTTAACTTGTACTATGAAAAAAGTTGTGCATTACAGTTCTAAAAAAAAAGTATTATAAAATGGTAAGGTATGCAAGTCTGATCTCAAATAATTGGCTAGTGTTAGATTATATTCTTTATGGCAATCAGCCTGTTAAAACAAACAGTTCTATTTCAACTAACATTAAATTATTTTCTTTAATGTACTTTTCTCTCTTTTTTTTCTGTTAGTTTTAATAATGAAAAATTGTTTTAATTTTATTTTAAGTAGGACAGTTTGGTTGTGATAGGCATAGCCAGCAGTTACCAGTATGCAATGTTTTACTGTGTAGGTAGCATTCTATATCATGGCACAGTTGTACAGTCACATTATTGGCTGTCCGATAGTGCTATGGAGTGGTGACATACTTTGTCTTTCATCTATTAATAACACTAACATGAACCTCTTACTTATGTACTAGTTTATTCCAATAAACTTTGCCATTTTTCTTCTACTCTCTTTTTGTAATCTTTTTTCTAAATTAACTCAAATATTTTGCAAGTGAATTATTTTCTTCTGCAAGTACAAGAGAATGCATAATTTTAATGTATATATCCATATTTAGTATCAATTAGTTTTCTGATTAGGCCAAAATTAAGTAAATAAATAAAATTTATTTCATTTGTTATAATCTTAGCCTTAATAACAATTATTGTTATGCTGGAATTTTGTAAGTTTTGTAAATTAAATATATGGAATCAAATCTTTCCCCTTATTTAGTTTAGGCAATATATACAGGTCAGTCAAAATGAACTGACAGTTTTGAAGTGAAATGTTTTTATTTTGGAATTATATTTATGTTGTATTTATATAGCTTGAAAGAGAAAATTTGGGAGATTTTGTAACATACTTTTTAAAAATTATATGGTGCAATTTCCTCTTCAATATTGATCCATTTTTGTACATGATGCAGAAAACTTTCTTAGCATTTCAAATAATATGAAGCTAAGTTATTATTAATTTTGTGATAAATTTTCTCTTTCAGTTCATTTATCATATGAAGTCTGGTGGAAAAAACTTTTTACTTATGAAGTATCCCCATGGAAAAAAAATCACTGTCTGTATTCTGATCTGTGAGGGGAGTTGACAAAAAAATATTATTGAAACAGGAGATAATAAAATCTGGAAACAGGTTACAATAAAATAAACAAGCTGTATCAAGCAGTGTTGCTCAAAGCACCACCTTACCACAGCTGTTTGTAGTTTTCCATTTCTTCAAAATGATTCTGTAAATTTTTCAACTTCTTACTTTAACAATCAGTTGTAACTGTTTTTGCTCACCCATCATCTTCAAAGAATAATGAACCTATGATTTTAAATTCTGAACGTGGGACTAAAAATGTTTATGACTTTGGGTGAGTGGAATGATTTTTGATGTTTGTAGTTCAGTATTGATAATTTTGTGTATTCAAATCCCATTAACATAAAATGATGTTCATCATTCATGGGAAGGTTTTTAATAGTAAAAGATAAATAGCATCTTTCAATTCAGAAAACGGTTTTGCAAAAACCTACTCAGTTATTCTTTTCACTATGATTAAATCACCACATAAGCTTCCTTGTACACAGGTGTATAATTATTTATTTATTTTCCTAATGTGTACATTACAATCTGTTCAACTAGTAAATGAATAAGCAACCCTCCCATGGCCCAATGAGATGATATGTATGACATGTAAATGAGGTTTAGTCTTTTACAGACTTAGACTGCCATTCCTGAGATGAGATGTGTAGTTAATTGAACCCCAACCACCAAAGTACATCAGTATCCACTCTTAGTATTCAAATCTGTATAAAAGTAACTAGCTTTTACTAGGACTCGAACCTCAGAACTTTCTACTTTGAAAATCAGCTGTTAAAACAACTGATTTGGTGACTAGTTAACCACTAAACCAGCTTGCTGGGCTTATATGAGCATTCAGGGGTATATAAAATGGATTTTTATAGCAGAATGAAAAAATACTAAGCCTAATGAGAATTTTAACCCAGAATGTTATAAATAGAAAGCTGAGATACTCTAGAATCTTTTGATTCATCTGTTTATTTATATATATATATATACTCGTATATAAATTTTTTTTTTGTCATCATTTGGTTGACTGGTTATATGCTATTATTAATTTTTGTCTTCAGTTTTAAGCAATATTATTTGAAAGACAAATTATGATTCAGTTTACTAGAAACAGAGATTATATTAGTAGATTGTTAGTCTTCCGGACAGTTAACAATTTTAATTTTGAACTTGATATGATTCATTTTTGCAATTAATTAGAAAACTATGTTTGTTATTTCCTTTATGTCCTTGCAGATTCCCTTTTTATTTTTGTAGACAGAAATATTGGTATAAGGGTGAAGATTCCATAAAAAGTTCCATGCTAAGTTTTGGTACTTGTAGAAAATTTATCTGTTAAAACAACTCATTATAAATTAATGAGTTTTTTTTGAGTTGCTTACCTGGTTTTTTTTTTGTGTTACCAATATTTGTGTAATGTACACTGCTTCATTAGGCGTTAATAAATAGATTTTTTTCTTTAATACTAGATACAGTTATATTTGCAAAAATTTTAAAAATTGAAAATAACGTTAAAAAAAAAAAAATATATATATATATATATATATATATATACAAGTATATTTTAAGTAAGGATCCCATCATTTCCCTGTTTTTGGGTTTAAATGTATATTTAGTGCAATAATTATTTACTTCTGAGACAGCTCGATTGGAGCAATGTTATTCAACAAGGCTAAAAAAAATTATAGTTTATCAAGAAGAAAAATATTTTTTTTTTTATATAAAAATAAAGAACAAAATATGTGATTGATAAATAAAATTGAAAATCAGTTTAAAGCTCTGGGATATATATATTTATATATTGTGCTGAATTCCAACTTTTTTTTGGTGAATGGATTATTGAGGTATTTGGCAAAAACATTTAAAAATAATGTTCAATATCCCCCAACAACAACAAATACAATTTAATTTTAAATAATCTAATAAGTACTTTCATTGTACTAAAGCTCAATTTTCCCTGACCACTATACTAAAGTTAAAAATGGCAAAAATTACCCCCCCCCCTTTTTTAAATGATGTCTGAAATTTAATGCCAACAGTGCTCCCCATATTTAGAAATTTTTTGAGGTGTTTTCAAAAAATTTGTTAAGTCATTCCAGTGAAGTAATCAAAATACAGTCCAATACAACACACGTAAGTTCACACATAACTTATATTTCTTCTGAAAATTTCTATAATTTTTTGTGTTTTATAGGCTAAGGGAATCTTGAAACATTTTTATTATTTGCCAAAACCCTGATTCCCAAAATTTAGATCAGTTGCTGTACTTTTCTTTTATTGCTGTACTGTTACTGTAGCAATGGATCTCCAGCTAAGAAAGTAAAAAGACAAGTATAAGTAATTATTAATAGTGGTTAGTTTATTTTACTGGTAGAATAAGTTGTGTCATATAAATTTATTAGTCATATAAAAGTGTGTTTTTGTTTTTGAACTGTGTACTTTTTCAAAATATTTATAATATCAATGTATGCCAATGTATTGACATAGAAATTTTATCATAATTGAAAAAACTTATAATTATTAGATATTTGTATTTTTGAGATTTTTACAGTTTTCATCAATGTATAATACATGCATATAATATGTTTCATGTAATCTTTGTTAGGAGTTCATGTTATAAATCTATTTATTCTTATATTATAATGAAAGCATTGATTAAAGCATGTGTAGACTATATTTATCTTACAGACTCAATAATACTGTTTCAAACAGCAGATGGCTTTCTTCTGTATAGAAAAAGATTAATAAAGAATAAAAGACTAACAGCAGCATATCCGGCATTATCTTTCAACTTTCTCCTGGTGTGAACTGTTGGCAACTGTGCTGTACTTTCATGTTAATATTTGTAGAGTATAAAAATGCTCTGTGAATTGTGTAACATTTACCTAATGTTTTCTCTCTTTCCTTCTTTTTTGATAAAAGAAAACATTTTAAAACAATTTTTTATTATTAAATTACAAATATATTTTTTTTTTTTTTTTTGTTATGTATTGAAATAACGTAAAGAATACATGATTAATAATTATGTTTGATATCAGACAAGTTCCTCTTTTCACACAAAATGTCGCTAAGAAATGTTACCATTGTGTGGATATACTGGGAACCAATAAATTATGTTTACTTTTAAATAACTATTCAACAGTGAATCATTAAAAAATAGAATTTAGCAAATGCTTTCACCTCAAAACGATGTATTTTTTTTTCGATATGGGACACCAAAAGCTCTCATGAAGGAGTTACACAAAATTGGAAATAGAAAAGGTAGGATTGATCTATCATTTTAAGAGCATTGAAAAAAGCCAGCAATGAATTGCATAACTTTCCTGCGTATGCTGGCCAGGAAAATCTGGTTAAGAAAATAATTTCTTAAAGGTGATAAGAGATAAACAAAAGTTTTTAAAATTATTTCAAAAATATAAAGTTACAGTCATAATTCTAAATTAACAGTTGTAATTTCTAGGAAGGGGTTGAAATTTTTTGGATAATTTTTTTTTTTCAAAAAATGTTAAAACAGTAAGAGCTATCAAAAGATTAAAATTTTTACATTTTAAATGCAGTGAATAATTTTATAGATGGGTTTAAAGTTAAAAAATATTTTTTGTTACCCCAGACCATTAGAGTGGGGTGGAAAAACAATTTTTATAGTGGTCTGGAGGCCTATTGATGAAGAAAATATAAATGGAAAAAAAAAATTCCATTAACTCCTTTTCTGAAGAAAGATATAGTTTAAAAAAAGATAATTATATAAAGTCACTTTTGGGTTTGAATATTAAAAGAATCATAAAATAAGTGTTAAAATATATTAAATAAAATCTTTTTGTCATTTGTGTTCTTGATTAAAAAGCTTTTGTAAAAAAATTTTTTTGCTAAGTGTGGTCCGGTTGAAGATATAACATTTTATTTTGACCAGAAAATCCCCACCCCTTTTTCCAATTTTTTCAAAAATTTAAAAATGTTCTTTCTCGCTGAAGGTATTGCCTCTCTACCAAGTTTGAAGAAAATTGGTTAACAGGGTCTAGAGTTATAAAACCAAATAGGTACATGTGGACAAATATCCATCTGAAAGAATGGACATATTTATTACCAATTACATATTTTCCTGTTATAGATATGGATGCTGTAGCAGCATATATTGCTTTCACCAGGAAAGTAAAAAAAAGTGATTTAAAAAACATTGTATTACAACAACCCTAACCAAAATGGCAGCCTTTTATTATTATCTTATTACCAAATACAGACCATTTTATGGTAGAAGCATTTACTAAATTATATTTTTTTAATGTTTCACAGCGAGCATTTATAAGAGGTAGATCTTATAAAGGTAGAGGTAATAGGTATATAAGAGGTAGATCACTTTTGAAACAAGGTGTGATAACAGTTAAATAGTGTCCATTATGATTAATTTTGTCATGCACAAAAGTTTTGTTTTTCAGTCTGTTTAAAATGATCTAACAGTTTAAAAACTATTCATGCCCATTAAAGTCAGTAACCCTTAAAATTGGTACAAATTCTTATGCATTAAAAATATTCTTAATTAAAATTAATGTTCTTTTTTTTTTAAGCTAGTATGTTGAAAAACATTATTCCATTAAGATATGGATTAATCTATACAGATTTTTTAACTCTGACTTCTGAACTGATGATTTTTTTTTTCCAAATTAGCGTTATTATTATTTTTATTGAAAGTATGATTGTTTTGTAAAGGATTGTAGTGGAACATTTTCTAAAAATATTTTACATGAATCAATTTCTTAGGTTAAAAAATGAAACTTTTTTTGTTTTTATGTATATGGACATAATGAAATGAGAAAAATACCCAAAATTTTACAGAAATGTTGCTAATGACATCCTGCCTAAAATAATTAGGAAATCAGCTTTTAGTTAAGTTTATTCTTCTGGTCTATCTCTTCCAGTTCATTGTCTTGAAATTGTGTCTTTAAGATAATGCTGGATGTAAAAGTGGAAGTGACGTGGGACATTGTCCACTTACATGAAGTTAGAGAAACAAACTATTTCCTGTCACATTATACTCAGCAAAAAAAAAAAATCTACGAACTATGCTTACAGAAATGACACAAGAACACAATCATCTTCAGAGAGTCTCTTTCATGTTTGATGACTACACAAGGATTTTCTCTCCCCCAAATTTTAACAGTGTGCTGAGTTCAATGCTTGCATGTGTTGTAGATTTTTTCGGCTTCCATTTGAATGCAGCTTTGATATACTCAAAATTTCCACCTGAGACGAGCTACGATGAACAGTGTCTTTCCAATTGCACATGCAACTTCCTTTTATATCACTGTAAAGGTCTGTTCATGATGAGGTGGCTGTTTGTTGAATAGACAGCTTAATTTATATTAACTTTAATATTTGGTTTCACGCTTCATAAACTACAGCACATAAAACAACTTCTGCAGTGGTGTTGCTATTTTTCTTTATAAAAAAACAATCACTGCTGAGTATATGGCACTGAAGAGAACTAATTGGCAGTTTTTTAAAACTCTGAACCTTCTCTACCCAATGATTTGTGATATTTGATTTTAACTATAAATTAGTATAAGACTTTCTATCTAGATATTTCAGTCCTACTTTTTTCAAAATCTTTTTCCATTCTATAACATCGGCTGCTTATAATAATGCCATTTTAAATAAAATATATATATATATATTTTTTTTTTTTTTACTTTGAAGGAAGAAAATCAAAATGCAAAATTTTATATCATTAATTTTCTGTAATTTGCTTAGTTAATCTATCCATCACTAATGTTATGTTACCTCAAAGTCAATAGTTATGTAATACAATTTTAATGTTGCTGTTATAAATTAGCATTAAGTATTAAAAAATAAATAAAATAAGTACATTTATATTGCATAATCAGTTTACCTACCATTGCTAAATTCATGTAATTTATATAATAAATGTATATTATAAGGAATATTGGCACGCAACTTTTATGTCTTGTATATAATGGCACATATTAACAAAGAATGAAAGAGTGAATACAGTTTATGGAATGAGGCCAGATACTCTAGTTTAGTTATATATAGTATTTCAAACTACTAGTAGACAACTTTTAACACTATGTGTATCGTGCATACTGTTATTCTCCTAACATGTTTAAATTGGGCAACTAATTCAGACAACTTATTTGTAATGAGCATATTTTAAATATATTTAAAAAATGTATAATTAGATAATTAAGTTATTAAAATTTTAATTAATTATATTCTTTAAAAAATTAAAGTAGAATTGTGCTGTTTTCATAGAATGTTGATTGTTACATTCTACCTATAAAATTTATCATTGCTGCCAAGTCATTTAAAGATAATTTTAAACATTTAAATCTATTTTAAATTAATTAAGAGTGCAGTGTTTTAAATTCATCTTTGTTAAATTATCTGTTTACAAGATAGCTTGTCTTAATTTTATTTTATTATCTTCTTTATCATTTTAGTATAGAAGAGCAAAAGTATTGTTAATCTGTCAAAAGTAATGGTCACTCACTCAGATTGTTATCTTTTTTTATTTTGAGTTTCCTGATTTCAAAAGTACAGATAAAAACTTTTTATAAAATTCAGAATGTATGAATATGTGTGAGTATTTTCTGATATGTATGTGAATTGGCCTTTATTTGGTTTTATATTTTTTGAATGAATTATACTTGTAATCTTGAATGTTTTGTTAGATTTTGTATAACGTATATTAATTTTATGAAATATTTGGAAAAACTGGGTGAAGTTAACAAGAAAGATTGAGGAGGTGTTTTAGGTTCAAGGAGGCTAGTGCAGATTTCCTGCATCTTTGATTATTATGCATAACTATTATATGCTCTTTTAATACCTTCTAAATGTTTTGTTTGTTTTGTCACTATTTATTTTTTCTATTAATTTAATTATATTTCTATTTAATTATAATTATGTATTTTGTTATGGTAACACTTTTATCATTCTAGAAAATAATGGGACACTATTTATCTGTGTAGTAGTACTGATATAATATATTAATGTATGATAAATTTTGACAACTTTATCAATGAGTTTATAGATAATATAAATTAATTTTTTTTTTTTTTAAATACCCCATATTTCTACATCCTGTTCAGTATGTCCATAAATATGTGCCCAAATGATTTTTATTATTACTTTCTGAATTCTGAATTATTTTTTAGTTTTTATATTTTTTTGAGTGAATATTTTAAATAAATAATTATTATGGAATTTAATC
>JAAAKQ030206447.1:0-14115 GCA_010016005.3 Zanna intricata | reverse complement strand
GAATTCTGAATTATTTTTTAGTTTTTATATTTTTTTGAGTGAATATTTTAAATAAATAATTATTATGGAATTTAATCGCATATTTTTTTCATTTTATAATTGCAAATTTTGTGATTCTGCTCTGATCAAGGTTTTACCATGGTTTTTCTTGATGCTAGAGTAGTTCCTTTTTACTTCCTTGTACGAAGTAAAGGAAGTATTGTGATAGCAAAAAATTTTGGTTTTCAAATTTCAACAGAAATATCTATTTTGACCATCCCTGAATCCATTTTCACTAGTTTCAGCATGACATCTATATGTATGTATGTATTTCACTTAACTCAAAAATGATACCCGAAGAATGTGTTGGAAATTTTAGATTTAGGACTGTTGTAACATCTAATTGTGTGCCTCCCCTTTTGATTGCAATCAACTGGAACAAAAGTGTCCAAAAAAGCCCAAAATCCAAAAAAAAAAGATTTTGGACTTATTCTTAATTGTAGTTGTTTAACAATTTAATGTTTTGTTGTTTAGATCATATATCTAAAATAGTTTTTGATTCATTCTTTTTTGGATGTTTTTGAAACAGCACAAGGAAACAAACTCCACTATGGTTCTCTGATCTCTGTTGACTATTTGGCTATTGGCTGATTATCATATCTTATTAATCTGTTCATTAGTGCAATAATGATAAGGTTGTCTGGTAAAAGTATGTGGAAATTTCTCTACTGTAGGCTAGAATGTTTCTGTTGTCAACCAGTATCATATATCAGTTATAAATTAATAACATTAAACTCCATTTAAAACTTTTATGTCGATGGTATACTTATGATTTTAGTTCACTGAATAATTCAGTATCCTTAGAAAAGCAATATAGGTTCTTCCCAGTTTGAATGCATCATTACAGAATGGCATAAACAAATAAAACTAATACAATATTGTAAGAATTAATTGAGGCATCACACAGTAAGATCTATTCCTCGAGAAACCATAAATTAAAAAAAAACGTTTTACTATAAAAATCAGTTATACTTATTTTGAGGACTAATATGGAATAACCTCTGTGATAAGTGATATGTATCCTAGACCTTTACTGACAAATAAATCCAAAAATTTAAGAATAGAAATGAACCTTTACATATCATTACAACATTGCTATAAGCCAGCCAGTTATCTGTCAGTTTATGACTGAAAATTTTCTTTCATCCAACATTTTAAAGTTAATGGACAGTCCCAGATGATTTCAATCAGTCACACTTATTCAACTATTTTTAAACTTTGAGTCTAATTGTAAATTCCTTTTTAACTAAAATATACTTTCTTCATACTGCATTAACATTCTTTTGATAAAATGAAATAATTCTGAAAAATCCATCAGATTTCTTAACTAGTAAAAAATATAGTATATTATTGTATTTTAAAGTAAAATATGTAAAAGATTGTACGAATAAGAGCCATGTAAATTGTGAACTAGATTAAAATCAATCTCTCAGTATAATGTATCTTTAAGTTTGCTTAAAATAATGATACATAAATGGATTAAGATATTCTGATCAATAGGCAGATCATTTGACTGATGGAATTAATAGAAAATCATGATTCTACATAATACTTAAAAAAATTTTAATATAAACTTAAATTTATTTGATATCTTGTAAAATTGATATAATGCTTGTTGTTATGAGATAGATTGTAATATTATTCTGTGTTATTTTGACTTTCTTGCCATCAGAGCTCTAGAGCTATGTTCCGAAAAGGAAGTATTGTAATCAGTCAAAACATTGGGAATGGGTTTTTTTCATACCTTGCCATTTCATGATTCTAGAACGTGCTTCCCAACCATTTTTCGTTCCCGTACCCCCTAATAAAACTTTTCATTTATAAGTACCCCTCCCCTGATAACTCCATACCTACTCCTAAAAATGTGTGTCGTTTCTCTTAAGATCTATCTATTGTCAATCTTAATTTTGAAATATACCTAGTACTGCCTCTAGAGACTTGTGATCTATAGAGAGTTACTGTACATTAACAGGAGTCCCTTTATGTACATTAACCCCCTTATGTACAGGTTCCCTTTATGTACATGTAATTTTGAGTTTTAACTGACTTGTCTATAGTAGCACTCTGGTTTCCTTGCGACTCTGAATCATTGCATTGCTTTGAAGTACTTGCAACTGCTAAACTGGTATGTTGAATTTCAGGGCTTGTCACAGCTCTCTTAAGACTTCCAGTTTTTAGCCACTTATCCATTTTGAGAATTAAACAATATGGACCAAAAGTAACAAAAAGAAACAATACATAAACACTTCAAATTAACAATCAAAAGAGGTAATTATAATTGTTATTCTTTACTTAATGCGTCAAAAACTAAACACAAATGATCGCATTCATTAAAATCACTGTTGTCAGATTGATGACATTATACTTTTCACCTGGATTGGGCAATTATACCATGTGTTCAAGCCGTGGCCGAATGGAGTAGAATTTTCGGGCGGTGTCTATCAAATGTTTCATCCTTAGTGGCGAGTGTTCAATAAAAAGTCGGTACATGCCATCAAAGAATTACTTTGCTTACAGTAGCTGCTTAGACAGGCGGTATATAAACGAATGTACTGTATTTTACCAACCCAACGCTCGTAGTCTAGCAGTAAGTTATTAGTTATTAGGTTCATTTTAAACTACATATTGCGGACATAATACATTATAATAATGTTTATATAAGTTAACTGTTTTAACTTCTCAGTATTTCTGCCATTATCAATATAATTTTCATGTACCCCCTAAGGTACGCGTACCACAGGTTGGTAATCGCTGCTCTAGGACCTTGAAAAACAAAAAAGTGGGGGTGGTTAAGGGTGTATATATGATATATGGTATATGTATGTGTGTTGGCATGTTTGAAGCTAATAAAGTTTGACTGAAAAACCGATTTTGATGAAATTTGGCACAATCTCGTGTATGTGGGGGCAGCTTGTTGTTAAATGTTTGGAGTCAATATCTCCAGGAATTGGATAGGTAGCACCTTTGGGGTCAATTTTCTCAAAATTTGGCAAATATAACCCCACTTTATAGTAAGCACAGTTGATGCTTACATGCTTATATTGCCATTTAAAAAAAAAAATTGCCCCTAAATTTTAACTTTTTCCCACAATTAAAAAAAACTATCTTTTCATTTATTGCATATTTTTTAACCAATTGTTTTTATGCTTTTATAAGCATACTAATAGTAGAAAACTACGAGGCGGTGATACTGGGGATTAGAGAACTGATCAAAGTTTAAAAATATTGAATTTTTTAAAGTTTTTTTGTGTAACATTATTTTTACACTATGTAAGAATAAATAATCAATGCCAGGAAATATAACAACTTTGTTGTCAGGTTTTCAACTTTACTGGCTAAATAGGTATGATTATAAAAGATATACAGTATACTGTGTAAGGAAGGCTGTGTAAGGCTAAACTAACTGGATTAGATCATTCATGACAAAGATTTTGAAGAACATGATTCCATGAACTCCTCTAATTTACGAACACAATTTTAACATTAAAAAATTTTGGAAGGATGTATGTAAGTATGTTGGCCTGATTTTTCTTGATTACTCCAGTCTGGATGGACCAATTTGGATAGAATTTGATATGCTGATTACCAAATTATATGAATTATAAATTTACCAAATTATAAATGGAGCATTGAATCTTGGATCACATTTGAAAAGAAGTAAATTTTTTTATGCAATTTAATGCCCCTTAGTTATTTTACTAAGATGCCTTCTAATGGTGTTTGGTCTTATTCAAACCCTCGTAAACAGGTAGGAACAAAAAAGAAAAAAAACACTTTTTTCTTTTTAATTATTTCTGAACTAAAGTCCGTATTCTTGTTATAATTAGATGAATCCATTATATTCCATAATATAAACAAGAAATTTCATTCAGAGAGAGATAATAATGCCTATTTTTTTTTCTTTATTTCATCCATTAATGTTATGCTTTATTGTCTTCAAACTGGATAAACTGACTTTTATCAAATGTGAGTTGTTGATAACATTTAATTTTGGTTATAATCAAGTCTTGGGGTTGGGAAGATAGTTCCTATCACTCTCTCTTAACTGAAATTTTATTCAGAAAGTAGAATATTTTTTTTACATAATTTTTTATTTGGCTTACTTACATACTTTAATTTAAAATTTAATTTTCTTTGTAAATAGCAGTATGTCAAAGCAGTCGTTAGCCAGAGGTTGTTGGTTTTAAAAGAAATCTCATAGTTTTTTTAAAAATGTATAAATGCTATCATAATTTTTAGTAATTTAACATTTACATAATTTTTCCCCTGTTTTAATATTACAAATTATTTATTTTTTATTTAAACTGGCATTAATTAATTCTTTTTAACCATTTACATTAGCTTGTACTTAATTAAATAAAATATGAGTAAATGGTAAATTTTGTAAATGTTAACAGTTACCACTAAATATAATGTAATTTTGAATATTTACAGAGATTAATAATGTTATTATTTCTTTTTATAACTTATTTATTTCTTTTGTATTGTTCTTATATTAAGTTTTTTGTTTTTGTAGAGTTCCTTTGGCAGTGAATAAAAAAAAAAAATAGTAGCGAAAAAGCCAGAAATAATTAATCGCATTGAATATAGTAAATTGTATTACTTTTTATGATCAAGAATCATCTTTTGTAAAGTATATTTCTCAAGATAAAGTGATTTGACAGAGAATTGTGGATAGAAGCCATTGATTGTCACTTAAGAACCTTTGAATTTGAATTTTGTTGTCAAAATTGAACTTTTTCAAACAGTTGTGGGCAAATAAGAGTTATCAGATAACAACAAAAATGGATACAAAAACAAAGAAGAATTTTTTTTTAATAATTCAGCACTATTTCTCTTAATATTGAATGAGTCTTTAGTTAAAATTTCTTTTTAAAGTGAATATAAATTTAGGTGTTTTATAATAAGGGGCATTTATATAACTTATGTGAGGTCAAATAAGTTTGTTTATTTTTATGGATTTTTAAAATTATATGATTACCAATCTTAAAATATCTATCTAAAGAAAAACAAAGAAGAAATAAAAGTTATTTATGGAAATTAATTCTTTTGATCTTGATTTCAGCTATTGGAATTTAACAGGATAAGCACACCATTATATTATTTTCAAGACAAGAATCAGGGTGACAGAGCTTGTCTTCTTGACAAGCATAAATTTGACACTTTAATGCAAAACCAGAAACCAGTTATATTTTAATATTAGTGGTTGCTTAATACTGTCTCCTAGTTATCATATTCTGTTTCTAGATGTATCATATCTCTGTCCCAGAGATATACAAAGTGAAAGGTTATTACATGAAGAAGGTAATACCTTTTAATTGAGATTCCTTATTTAACTGACATTAGGTAAATGTCAGTTGTGTGAGAAAGTTATGATACTTTCAGAACAGTAAGTTGATATTCCTACTGATGACTTTTGATTAGCTGTTTGAGTAAAATTGTTTTCTTTTTAAGTTCAAAATCTCATTCCACAATTGCAAAAATCCTCTTGAAGTCTACAAATTAGTTGAAAAGTGTGCAGTGATCTATTTTTTACTTTTCAAAAGTGAAAAACTGAGTAAAATTTACTCTCATATGAACAAATAATATAGATAAAATTATATGAACTACAGAGATTTTTATTAGTGAGTAGAAATGAATACTATATTAGTGAGTAGTATTTGTATACTAGATCGTGGATACCAGTGTTCTTTGGTGGTTGGGTTTCAATTAACCACACTTCTCAGGAGTGGTCACCTGAGATTGTACAAGACTACACTTCATCCACATATTCATACATATCAGCCTCATTCATCCTCTGAAGTAATACCTTACGGTAGTTCCAGAGGCTAAACAGAAAGAAGAAAAAAGAAGAAAAATTTAAAGATGGTTGAACTTCAGTGACTTTCTCGACCACCAATTGAAGTTTCAGTTCCAGCGCTTGAAAACCACACTTTTCATTTTGGGCAAGACTTCTTAAACATATAGGTTATGTCATCCTTTCATGTGCTAAAATTACTTATCATTAGAACCAATAAATTTTAGGAAAAAAAGTATAAATTTACTCTATAATTTATTAGTTCTATAGTCTAATATTTTGTTTTAACGTCTAATTAATACAAATTTACTGCAATATGAAATTAAACAAAGTTATTTAAACATTTTTTTTTTTGAAAGTCATAAAAATAGGTAGCCTATTTTTACATATAATCAATGAACTTATGGTATAAGTTTTATTTATTTAGGAGCTGGAAAATTTATAAAATTTATTGCATTAAGACAAGTTACTGAAAGTTTTGAAGTATTATGTGAATGTTAGTTAGCATATTTACCTAATTTTTGACCTACTTTAACTAAATTTAACAATAAAAATATATTAGTTTTTCTGATTATTTTTATGTTGTTAAATTGGTAATGACAGATTTATTATTACAGTATGTTATTTAGAGTGTTACACAACGAATGTTTTGTTATTTCTGTTTTGCCAAATGCGCAGTTAAGATACGAGTAAAAAGAAAGAAATAGGTGAAATAAAAGAAAGAGAAAGAATTGTTAAGTGAAGAGTCTTGGCACATTATGAAGTAAAGTTGTACCAAGTTACTGCAGCATGATTTACGCTACAATGCAACTGCATTTGATGATAGTATAGAATTTTACTTATCACATGATGACTTTTGCAGTAAATAATATGTACTATCAAGTTCTCCTTTAATAAATTAACTATTACTTACTTAAGCTTTTGATTCATTTAGCTTTTCTGGGTTTTAATTAACAGATCTTTTTAAGTGATACTTAGCAATATACTCTTGGAAATAAGTGACTACTCCAGTCTCCTTGATGATTAATTGCTGAAATGAGATAAAACCCAGAAATGTAAGATTCTTTCAACTTCATGTTTTATTTAATAAAAATTTAAAAATCATGAACAGCATAATATTTTTGTAGAACTTTTCATGTTATTATTTAGATGAATGGCCTAGAAGTTCACAAGTTTTCATGAAAATCATTCTACCTGATGTAGAGATATTTGTAAACATTTTTGTTCACTTTGTATTAATATAAATCCAATTCATCTAATATAATCCTTCATCTCCCAAAATAGGAATCGAGGGGAAAGATTTTTCCTGATGAAATTCAAATGAGTTTTAAACTTTAATCATAGTAAGCACATTTGTCATAAAAACTGAATAGCCTATTCAGACATGAAATGAATACTGACAATGGAATAAACAATTGATAATTGACAGATATTTGGTGAGTTTCTCTATTAACATTGGTCTCTTGAGCATAATATGAAGAATAGTGTCAGTCAGACCAAAGTCTTTTGTCCTTTTTAGTTTCACTTTCTGACTGTCCAACTAACTGCATTCTGGTAGCCTATAAGAGATCTTGCTCTAACATACTTTTGTTTATTGATATACTGACAATAACTATTTATCAAATTTATCCAGCATTGATAATGGTTATACAGAATATTATATACAGTGCATATAAATGTAGTGATATCTAACACGTCTGTGGTGCAGAGATGAGAATATAGTGCACTGTAGAGGTAGCAGGTAGGAACTGAAAGTACATACAGACCACATGTGATTTTATGTAGTTCCCCTCTTCTAAAACTCAAGCATAATGTTTTCCTATCCCACCAGTATATCTTCATCATCTATCAGATGAATCTTTTCAATTCGTACCTGTACAACAGTTCTTTGATTAACAGTACGCTTATACTGTATTTGTACAATTAACAAAGTATTAACAATAAAAAATTACTAATTACTATTAATTAGTTAAAATAAATTAAATATATTTGGTATTATGAATGTAATTATATGTAAATATAAGAATAAGATTAGCAAGTTGCATTCTACACAAAGAATAATTTCTTTACAGAAATAAATGTTTATTATTTTTTTATGATTATACTGTATAGTTGTACATGGTTGTAAGGGAAAGTATGCTGGTTGGGTGAAATTTTATACATCAGTTTTTTTGGAGATCATGACATTTCACAACTCCCCTAAAACAAAAAAAATCTTAGTATTGAAAAATTCAAGAAGGGTGTATGTATGATGATCTGTTCTGAGTTTGTTATATCTTCAGACTGGATATGGAATAATTCAGATGAAATTTGTAATTATGATTTCTGTATGTGGGGTGTTGATGCCATTTAAGTTTGATAACAATCAATCGAGGTGGGCAGGAAAATGCAAGCCTCGTTTTTCCCATTTAGCGAAAGGGATAAGCAAATTTTTTCTCTTAATTTAATATTTCTTATGTTGTGCAAGATACTTTCCAGTGATGTTTGATTTTATTCAAACCTCCATGAAGAAGTGGGAGCAAAAAATTTATTTTTTATTGTTTCTGGATTCAAAGACAGATTCTTGTATTAGTTTTATTATTCCAATACATTATATGTCTCTTTGGTTATGTATTTGAGTGATTTAATTCAGGGCTGTGAGGATACTAAGCCTAATTCTTTTGCCTTTTTCTTTCATCAGTTACTGTTTTGCTTTATATCTCTATACTGGGTTAACTAATTTTATGACATTTTTTATTATTATTCCAGTACTCAAAAATTTTTCCAAACAGTAGAATAATTTTTTTAATTAATTCATTATCTCCACTGGGAAAATGATGCAACTCTTTGCCTGGCTTTATCATTTACTTACTGTTTATTTTCTTTTCCTTTATGATTAGCATTTTTCAGACTCCATTAGAATAAATATATTTATACATGGACATTAAGGTTAAAATATATTGAAACATTTTAAATGCAGAGATGTATGATATTTATCATCTCTATCACTGATATTAAAATTATTTTAATATCATACTTTAATGACATTATAAGATTCATTCTTGTTGAGCAGAAATTCCTTGGAAAGCACTGAATGTGCAGTAGTATATTAAGACTGATACTAATATGGATATAAAAAAAAAATAATAAAGATATTAACATAAAAATTAATGTAATGTGATTATTACTTAATTAAATAATTATTGCATAATTATCAAGGAAATTATCTGTCAGACCAGATAATTACTTACTAATTGTTTGGTGTACCAAATAATTACTCTAAGAGAAATATAATCTGTTAAGAAAACTTGTGTGCATGTGATATAACAACTCGTACAACACCAGGGTTGCTCTGGTAACTCTAGGAAAGCGTTGTACGAGTTTATATGAAATAGTTATCATATGATTCATCATTCTTGCAAGTGACTCTAAGGATAAGACAGTTTGCAGTAAAAATGGCTAATTATATTTTGTACTAACTGAAAAGGCAAATTATTTGAATTAAGCCAAGTAGGATATCAAATAAGAATGGTTGAAGCAGGTTTTAAAAATATGTACGTAAAATTTAAAAAATTGCTATAAATAGGAATTATTTATGTATTAATAATTATAAATTAAAAATGAATTAAAAGGAATTAATAATTTGTATTAAATTATTTGAAATTCATTAGAGAATTGATTGGAAGTTGTCATCAAATAGATTATTATTAAAAATAATTTAATATTAATGTTTTTTATGATCTTCATTGGTGAAAGATTAGAATATAGTCAAACTAATGCCACTGAAATAATTAGCTACAATTACTCCTTTTGTTAAGTATTATATTAGATAAACAGGATGTAGCTTCAAAGAAAATTGCAATAAATGCATTTCTGTGATAGTAATGATAGCATCTTTGCATTCAGTTAGAAAAGCTTTGGATTAGAATCCAGATTGGACTTCAACACTTACTCATTTTATAAAAAATTATCTCTAACTGTAATTGGGTGTCAACCAGTAACTATCAGAATGAAGAAATGACATCATCAACCATCTACCACAAACAAATTACAATTAATATCAACATTAATAGTAATCCAGATATATATCTTACTAAAAAAAAAGGCCATTTATATCTTAAAATACCTGGCATTATGAAATATATGAACACCCACAACTGTAAATTACAAGTCTTCTTAAAAAAAAAAAATTACTGACACTAATATCATCACAGTTGTATCACACTGAAAAACAACAGTGTCTGTTTTTGTATGTTTGTTTTTTTATGTATGTTGTATGTATGTATATTTTCTTTTTGTTTGTATGTATGATTTTATAATTGTTTTTGTATGTTGCACTTGTACTTTTAATGAGATATCACTGTTTGATGTTCATTAATTGTCACTGAATATCAAAAATACAAGTGTAGTCAGTTGTGTTTTATGGCTAATAATAGATAAGTCGCAAAAGTTACTGATAGTTTCATATGATACAAATTCTTATAAACGTTAATTTAAAATGTATATGGTTTTACATAATGGTTAAATTGTTATGTAATCAGATTTAATAATAGTTGAATATTAATTTTTCACCATTTAAAATATGTGGAATTTTAAGGAATACATGTATCAAACTTATAACTGTTATAATCAGTGATACACAGTATTTAGATTAAAAATGTTTTAAACATAATTTAATATTGTGAAGCTGCTATAACTGTTTCTTTACTAAAGAATTCTGCCATCAGACATCACATAGTTTCTTCATCTGATTGTTTTTTTTTTTTTTTAAATAAAGATGATTGTAATGTTAGGTTTTATCTTTTTCAATGAAATTTACAATTTTCAACGAAACTACGTTTTTAACACACGCTTCGCATTCGAGATTAAACTGATGTTTTGCCATCCTTTATGCCTCTTTTACACTGTTGAAAACATGACATGTTCAAAAATATCATATTCGTATTCGAATATGACGTTTCACAACGAATATTATGCAAGCTGACCAAATTACATGAAACACATGTGTGCATTAAGTTGGAATTTGTAAATTTTTCATGTTTGTACACTTTTTACATTCAAGTTCATACCCATCGTTATCAACTCAAGTAGTTTTAACTAGGTTTCATCGGGTTAGGGTTGGAAAGTCGCGAAATATTCATTATATATATATATTTTTTTTATTATTATTATTTTTTTTTTTATTTATTAATTTTTTTTATTTATTTTTTTTTGGAGTCGTGGAGCTAAAAAAGTTGGAAGGGCGGAACGGAACGCAATGCAAGGATAACGGGATAGTGTATTATCTCCCTATCAATCGCAGAGCCTGGATCTCTTGCGTCTTTCTTTTGTCAGGTAGGTCATTATTTAGTGGCTGTTATAGATTTTTGTGTTTTATTTATGGACGGAGTTGTTATTTGCGTTCTGGTCCTTTAGACCAGTGAGAAATAATCGACTGGGGCTGATTATGGGAGACTAGGCGCATGTGAGCTTCGTTCTCCCGGCGTGATTCCCCTTCACTCCAACCCCTGAAGTCCTTTCGGCGCTAGCGCCTTTCGGCTTAACAGGAATATGCCTTCCGGGGGGCCTAGTTTTTTGAGGAAGCAATGTGCTGCCCTTTCCGAAAGGAGTCGCATGTGCTGCCTGGGACATAATTATCAGAATTAGGTAAAAAAGAATGGTGGATGATCGGTGAGGTGAAGTTAGTAAGTAGTCTTCGGTGCTATCTTCGTTGCTGCATCTGCTGGGCTCGGTTGAGCCGGATTTCACTTCATGTTGGCAGACCGTTTTTCATTATTTTTTTTTCTTATGTAGCCTCCCTTTCCATAAACTGCCTGTAAATAATTTACAAACTCTAAGCCGTAAAAAGATTGAGAATAGCTACTATAGAGTTATGTTGCAAGAAGGAAAATGTGGTGATAGGTAAAAAAATGTAGTTTAGGATTTTTTTGACATTTTTCGATTTTTCATGACCCAGGGACCACAAAAAACAAAAGAAAGCGGGTAATCTTTGTACGTACATGTGTCAGCATGTTTAAAGTTTAATAGCCTTTGATGGGTTAAACCAACTTCGATGACATTTTGTAGAGATTCGTGTATATGGATCAATTTATGGGTAAAATTTTGGAAACAGTTTTCTCAAAATTCTGCAAACATAACCCCACTTTAATTAACCTCAGTACATGCATGCATGTTTATCTTACTATTTAAAAAATGTCCCAAAATTCCCCTTTCCCCAAAAACGAAAGCATAGCAGTGGTCCAAGTGTCCCGAAAAACTATTTTGGGGCCAGTATTGGGCGCGAGGGAGCCGATAAAAGTTTAGAAATGTATATTTTTATTTAAGTAAAACTTTTTTTAGGCTATTAAAGTTTTAAAAATAAATACTCGTATTATAAAAATCATAATTCACCCCCACCCCAAAAAAAGACATTTTAGGTAACTTTTTCATGCATCATTATTTTTCCATTGTATAAGAATAAACAACCATTGCCTGGAAAGTAAAGCAAATTTCTTGTCAGCTTTAATAAGAGTATTATTTTTAATAACAAAGATTGCACATTCATAAATGTAAACACTTAAATAAATATTTTTAATTACATCCGGATGATATATTTTTTAAAATTTAAACAGGTTTAGCATGAATCATCTGAAACAAAGTTATGTAATTCTTTAATTAAATATATGAGTATATATTAACCGTTCAAAAATGATGCAATTTGTAAATACATTATGTAAAAATATTATTCATCAATTTTAGTGTACTTGATTTTTTTTTTAATTAATTTTAGTAAAGGAAAAAGTTGTGAATTTTCATTAAGTAAAAGATTAATTAAAAAGCGTTAAAAGATATGATTAACGTATACAGATATTTTATTAGAATTTTGTTTAAATTAATTTGTAATACAACTCATAAATTGGTTGTTGACCCCGACTGACACATATGGTGTGATGAAGCCAACTACTCTGGAATTTATTTTAGTTCATTCAGTCGGATCCTATGAATACAGTTTGACCGGCTATCTTCTTTGCTGTCATTTGTATCAAGTATAAAACATAAACATTATGAGTAATATCTCCCACGTCTATTTTGCAATTTTATTTATCCTGTAATAATAACTCGTGCATAAAACTGAGAAAACCAAAATTAAAAATAAATAAACTCTGTTTTTTGATTATTTTAACGATTTAATTTTTAGTATGTGTTCTTTATAAGTATTTTGTTGATTAATTTCTTTAACTTTTCCACGATTAAGAAATATTTCTTAAGTTACTTAAGTTTCACAATTAAACAACGTGCTGTTATATAACAGCAATTTTCCAGGCACAACGTGCCTGGAATGTTTATAAAGAAACATTCCAGGCATTTCAATCAGAAATATTGAGATAAACCGATTGATGAGCCATTTTACATAAGCTATCTCTCATTTTACAATCTGACTTTATGTACCTTTTTTAAAAGGTATATATTAAAACAATCTATAACTTATGTTGATTCCTATTAATAACAAAAAGGATGTATGAGATTCCTAATTATTCTCAAAACAGCCAATCCACCTTAAGTTCATAATATTATTAAATATTTATTATACTTAGTATATTCCCGTCTAAAAAATAATATTATTTCTTGGGGCTTCCCCCAAAAGCAGAACTACTTTACAAAATACAAATATGCGCTGTCAAATGATTTTTTTGGTTCCCATAAGTACGAATCACGTTGATCGACATATAGAAAATTAATCATGTTAAATTAAATTTGCATTTGTGAATCTTTTGCTAAAAAAATTAATGGGAGTTTTTATTTGAATTTCCTCGCGTCTTTGGATTTACTCGTATTTCTCCCACCCCATTCGGTCGCCCTAAATCATGAAACCGAATGTTCGTGCCTCGAAGGGTTATTGTACCTTGAAACAGTTTAAGCGACCTAGTTCCGAATAGCTCCTGGAGCTAACCTCTCTCTTTATCTGTTTAGCCTACGGAACTACCGTTAAGGTATTAGTTCAGAGTATGAATGAGGATGATGTGTATGAATGCGAATGAAGCGTAGTCTTTACAATCTCAGGTCAACTACTCCTGAGAAGTGTGGTTAATTGAAACCTAAGCACCAAAGAACACCGGTATCCACGATCTATTATTCAAATCTGTATAAAAATTTTTACCTTTACTAGGATTTGAACCTTAGAACTCTCGACTTCGAAATTCCTAGAGCTAACTTTTTTTTTCTTTAACCTCCGGAACCACAATCAAGTATATATCTTCAGAGGGATGAGATGAATGAATTGTAGCGTGTGTGAAAAATGCCATGCCTGACCGGGATTCGAA